>JBBBDQ010000191.1:4915000-5092500 GCA_037127315.1 Ascarosepion bandense
CACACACACACACACACACACACATATATATATATATATATATATATATATATATATAATCTCTATTCATCTGGATTCATTTTTTGTCTTACATGTAACAAGATTGAAGCCAGTTCTTATGCTCGAGTCATACATAATTTCGATAAGCAAAACAATTTTCCCTTTTCAAAGACCATATTCATATACGCAGTACATGCTCATAATATTCTACACATTCCTTGCATCTATTTTATTATATTGCTTCATCTTAGCTACACTTTCTTTATGAGAGACAAAGATTTTTATACATATACAAGAAAATGGCCAAGATTTTCGGCAAATTTAACTTTCGCTTATCTGAGTGCAAAAACTTTCGCCTAATTGAATAAATGTATAGCCATTTCTTTTTCTGATTAGCAACAAATAAAAGATAGGGAATAATATTGCTTATCAGTTTATTTTCTTTGCATAAAGTCAATGGCTTCTTAATTAGCGTCTTTAGAAAAACAGAAAAAGAGAAAAATGGATCTGAAAATAAGATAATTGCCGTCCTTCAGCTTTGTTGGAATTCTGTATGATTTTGGAAACATAGAAGGTCAAAAGATTATCTTGGTAGGCATATTTGATTATAACAGATATTTTATTTTTATTTTTGTATTTATTTATTTATTAAAAAAAAAGAACTATACTGAAAAATATCTTTTCTTCCCAGAAAATTTGAATCATATTTGTAACAGGTTGAGTCTGTAGCGAAAATCACGCAAAAAATGTTTTTGTTTGATATTATGAACGGTACAAAGAGTTTTTAACCTGACAATATACTTGATGTTTAATGTTACGCATTTTACAAGCGACAGAAAACATTTCGAACTGCAAAAGTATTTTTAATTGGAAATATTAATCTGTAAAGAACACAAATAATTTACTTAATTATCACGTTTACTCTTCATTAGAGAAAGAACATTAGAAAATATGATATTCTGTCATTTCATGTTATGGGTTAAATAACAGAACAGATTGGGTTCTACAGCAGAAAACAATGACAAACAACTGCGGGATAATCTTCTGCCCAGTCAGTCATGTCTCGAAAGAGACATGATCGCCCAAGCGTGTATCACGTATGGCACTTAACTGACTGACTATTTTGACACTAGAAAAACGTTTTAAGAATTTGCCTCATCCGTATGCGCCATTGCCATAAAAATTGAAAAGGTTTATTAAATTTTTATCTACTTTTTGCCTTTAGACTTCGCTTCTTTTATCTTTTCATCTTTTTTTTTTTTAATAAGCGTTTCACCCCGAGCAAGGCATTTCACTGCCACTACTGCGCAGAGGGCTTCAAATATATGAAATGTCAGAGGGTGGGTGGTAGGCGGGTAAGGATACCGAGAATAAGGGTTGGGTAGATGAGAGTGTTCTGAGAATAATTGGGAGTTAGTGTGATAGGAGGTGTCTATTGACCCTACATTTAAAAACCTGGAGATTGTTACTGTCGGGAAAGCAGACTTGTGGAAGGGAATTCCACAGGCTGGGAGCGCGAGAAAA
The DNA here is from genome assembly GCA_037127315.1 of Ascarosepion bandense. Taxonomy (NCBI): domain Eukaryota; kingdom Metazoa; phylum Mollusca; class Cephalopoda; order Sepiida; family Sepiidae; genus Ascarosepion; species Ascarosepion bandense. The sequence continues at coordinate 4,916,525 of JBBBDQ010000191.1, forward strand.
GAAGCTGTTGGAGTAGAATTTACGGTTACCTCTTATCTGTTTAACTGTAAAAGGGTGGGACATAGTTGCTAATCTAGTATCTCGCGTAAATTCGTGCTTAGGCGGCACCAGTGATCTAACTTCATCGGAGCAGAAGCCATGAAAGTACTTGTAGAAGAGGCACAGGGAAGCCACATCACGCCGGTGAGAGTGTGGTTGCATCCGGTCTGCCAAGTCAGTATCAACCACGTTTCAGATTCTCCTTTGTATTTTGTCAAGAATTCCAAGGAGAGTAGCAGGGGCACCCGACCAGATATGGCAGCAGTATTCAATACAAGGGCAGATGGTAGATTTGTATATGTGCAGAATAGATTTAGGTGGGAAAAACTTCCGGGCCCTGCACAGAGGGCCGACTTTCATAGCGGCAGATTTGGCAATGGATTCGACATAGTCATTCCATTTGAGGTCCGCCGAAAGTGTAAGGCCAAGGAGACGTAGCGTTTTACACTCTGGGAGGCAAGCCTGTTTCATGCTAATGGGAGGTAGATGCGATTGTCTATGGTGGTTAATTGATAGCAGCTTCGTTTTAGAAGCATTGAAATTTGGTAGCCATATGATTTTCTTATTATTACATACTTATTTAAGAATCATGGTAGATTTTGAATTTTATCAAATATAATGATTATTCAATATGACATTACATCAATTTACTTATTAAGTAACTGCAATTAATATAGGTGAAAACTGTATTAGTGAATTAAAATACCTCACTTTTAACAGCTAATGTACAGGGTGCGATGCAGAAATTGTCGTCCAAATGACGCAAAAATGAAAATAACATGACATCTTATTTCAACACATATATTTACCAAAATTATACAAAATATCTTATTATACTAAAGAGTAAATTTTTCAATAAAATTCCAATTGGCTTCAACTCTGAACTCCAGACAACTTCGGAACCTCATGCAACTCTTCTGGGCGGTATCATTGTTTATGTTAGTGAATGCTGTCATAATACTTGCCTTCAGTTGATTTTTGGTGTTACAAAGAGGTTTTTTGGTCTCTTGCTCAACTGTGCCTCACACATAAAAATCAAATTGATTGCAATCTGGGAAGTTAGGTGACCATATGTAAGGGGTGATGTGTTCGCAGAAATTGTCTGATAGCCTTGACTGGGTTCTCCTGTGCGTGTGGCAAACTACGGATTTCTGTTGTTAGATATAGGATCTCCCAACAACCACCCTCTTGACCAAGGGCATCATTATTCTTCTTCTTCTTCTTCTTCTTCTTCTTCTTCTTCTTCTTCTATGTGACCTGTCCTTTCAGGACGTAGGCGATCATGATTCTCCACGTCTCCCTATCCCTTGTCGCTCCTAGTATGTTTGCTACCGTTACTCCTGTCAACCCCCGTTCCGTCAGCCACCTGATCAGGCCCTGCAGATATGTTATCCGTTGCCTTCCCCTGTCTCTCTTTCCTTCTATTTGGCCAGTCAGTATCAGGTTCTCCAGGCTCTCCTTCCTCATTGCGTGTCCCAGGAACTTCAATTGTCAGGTGCATTACCACATCAAAACCATTAAGGTAGGCCTCAGTGTAGAGCTTGTGGCAATTATCAACAAAATCAGAAGTTCTTTTCTTATTAGAACGATAAGAGATTTTCCGAGACGACGTACCTTTGTAATCATCATTAAACCCGTCTAACTCACTTTGAATCAATTGCACAGTGCTCAGATGGACACGCAACTGCTCTGAAATGCTCGTATTGGAACTTACGGTTCAATTATGAACCAGTATTACAAACCGTTTCTAAATTTCTGGGGAAGTGAATTTGCCTCATGGTGCTTATTTTCTCACAGTCTGTGCCCAACTGACGCTATTATATTGTAAATTAGACAAAATAAAAAAAGTGCATGCACAAAATTAAAAATATAAAAAGATGACAATTTATTTAAGGCAATCAATATTTATCAATTTCATTTTTCTTCTCGTTCCAAGGAAAACATCATAATTTTAATAAGCACCTTTTCACGTTTTATATATATATATATATATATCAGCATACAGTGTGGGTATAGAAGAATCCAAAGGAGTATCCTGTAAATACAGTGGTATGATAACTCTCTAAGAGATCTCTAAATATATAGGTATATAATTACATATAGAACAAATATAAGAAAAATTAAGGCAGACACGTTATTTCATTGTATATCGGAAGTATGGCCTATTTCAGGCAAACCATCAGCAGCTTCCATCTTTATAGTACAACAGATTTTTATTCGTGTAAAATCCTCTGTACAATAAATAACGTGATGCCTTAATTTTTTCTTTTATATATATATATATATATATATATATATATATATATATATATATTCATCCGCAAACAGATCTGTTTCGCTGTATCAAAGATGATCAGTACAATTAGATATCCGATTGCTTCTAGCCAGGATTGAAACTCGATCGAATTAATATCAGTCGGCAATTCTACCGCTATGTGCGCTCGATAGAGAAGGCGAACTTTTAGCGTCTTAGATACTATGTGACATACGCCAGGAGCTGAGTGTGTTCAAATAAATTACTGAATGAATGCTTGAGTAGCTATTGTCTTTAAAAAATCTACCATTCATCCACAGTGCTCAATCAGGGTGTGTGAGTGTAAATAGCCATCCGCAGACAGATTTGTTTCGTTGTATCACAGCTAGTCAGTACGGGTATACATCCGAGTGCTTCTATCCAGGATTGAAACCCGACCAAATTGACATCGGCAATTCTACCACTGATATGTCTAAACTTATTTATAAATGGGACTTTGTCAGTGTGTGTGTCTGTGTGTGTGTCTGTGTGTCTGTCCGTTAACTATAGACTCCGAAACGGCTGAACCGATTTTCTTGAAAATTTACACAGTTGTACTATAAGCGCCTGCGAGTGTTCTTAGCTAGGTTTTGTGTCGAGGTACTCCCGATAAATATCGAAAATCGATACTCTAAAAAATAGGGTTATAGAAGGAGAGGCCCAATTTTAAACAAATTTCATACACTCATAGACAAAAAACATAAGAAAAGATATTCAGAAGTTTCAAGGTTGCAGTTCTTACAATAGTACAGAAAATCGATAATATATATATATATATATATATATATATATATATATATATATATATATAAGGCCAGATGTTTGTGTATATGTCTGTTTATCTGCCTGTATGTCTGTATTTTTTTAGCCCTTTTAATTTATTTTTTTCTTCGGGTTTGGCTCTAAGTAAGTATAATTGTAGTTCTTTGTCTCAGCCATGATACCATTTACTCACAGGACTTATTTAGCCTTCAAAATTCAGTTGACGACGAAAGAAACTTATTTGATATCAATACCAGGAAATCAAAATTTGACTTTAACTGGAAACAACTATTGCTTTTTAGTCTTTCGTGCCAACAGCCAAAGAGTCTGAGCTCCTGGATCATAGATTAGTTTTAAAACTTTCATTACACCCGAGTAACGCCGGGCTATACTGCTAGTATATATATATATATATATATATATATATATATATATATATGAAATGATGCCGAAATATTATAGCTTAATACTTGTAACAAATTGTGCAAAAAATGTAACAGAGCATTCTCGACTGTTCGATATTTCATTCAGGTTTGGTTTTTCTTTAGATTCAACTCTTGTATATATGTCAGTACTCTTAGTTTATGTATTTTTTCACGAATGAGGTAAGACAATTTCATGTTAACAAGAATGTCATTCTTTCTTTTTAATTTCGAAGTTATAATCAATTTTACGGATACTTGCTTATTTTCAAACTGTTACTGAATAAAGAAGTCAAAAATCATATATTTATCAAAAATATCCTTTCTTTCATCTAACCGCTCTTTCAACATTCATTATACAACTTCGATCACTTCTTATCAACCAATCTTTCGCGGCATTTTCATTGATCAAATTAAATTTTTATTACTTTTTTAAAGTTTTATTTTTTAATTCCTTATCATCCCGTGAATAAAAAAAAACACCCTATCAAGAGATTTGACTAATTTCTTAGCTAAAATTAAATTTGTTTTGATTATCACAGTTTTATCTCGCCTTCATTAAAGATTTCTTTTTTACAATTAAAATAAAGGAAGAAATAAACCACTATTTCACAAAGCTGGATTAGTTCTTATCATCGGATAGCATTTAAAGCGAATTTCGCTTTGTATAATTTTGACGATAAAAAAAAAGTTGGGGGGATTTTTACCAATTTGAGACAATATGATCAATATCTCATTAACAAGAGTATTTTATATTATTTTTTAATTTAATTTATTATAACTACTATTAATATTATTAATATTGTTATTTCAGCAATAGTAGTAGTGTAGGAGAAATAATTTCCATTTAAATATGATGTTTTAACCAAGTCACGTTTACAAGTTTTGTCATGTGTACTACTTTAACAGATTTGACAAGCAATATTATTCTATATCAGAAAAGTGATTGATCTCAAATAATCTCATACTTGACATAAGGAAACGGTTGAAATTTTCAAAAATTACTTCTTAGCATATTCTTGAATACCGAACATGTTTGCTTTTGTATAAAAAAAAAACCTTGTTAAATTGTTAATATCGTTTCGTTTATAAAAATTCAAGTATGTGGAGAGAGTATTAGAAATATATATTTTCTAAAATATTACACGTTTTCATTTAGCTAATAAAGCATCGGTTTACATTAAGTAATATATATTCATTTATATATATTCACATCAAGAATTTTGACAGAAAATTGAAACATTATCAATTTAAGAATATTCCAAATAAATATTGTATAAAATGTAAAACAATATATATCTTCAGTTAGTTTGAACGAACGTCAGTATATTGAAATATGAGAAATAAAACATTACAATTACATTTATTGATGATTGCATTTTTGTCAAAGTTCCGCAAGGTTCTTTTATATGTATAACACAAAATAAAAAAAAAAGATTAATCCATGAACATTACATGGATTATTTTAATTCCTTCTAACTGCCAGTCGAGTCTTGGTTTGGATTTTGTTATAATATATTTCTGTTACTTTATTTTACTATCAGAATCATTGAACAAATCATGCGGTTCATCCTTGAATATGAATATATCATTGTAGTTATTATGCGAATTTTACAAATATTGCTATCAATTTTTGAAATAATGATCACCCTGTACAAGGCGCAAGAGCTACTCGAGTTAGAGGGTTATAGATTAAGAAGCACAGTGTAAGGGTTATGAGGAGAAGATAATGATTAAACTTAGACTTGAAGTGATTAAGATTTTAGTGGTCTGAAAAGCATTTTCCAATGAGTTAATTGCACAAAGCTGCGGTTCATGGGAAACTGCTCGAGCGGAACCTATATTTAACTAATGGAATACAAAGGGAATGAGAGTGTTTCATTACAATATGCTTGACATGGTGGCTCTGAAGTTTTGAACTGGAGGAATGAAGGAATGTAGTCCGCCTGAACACTTTCAATGAAAATGGTGATAAAATATCGAAAGGCTCGGGACCTTTCGTCTGTGAAAAATAGGTTGCAGTTTGGAAAATAATTAATTACACACAGGACTTTATTGAGATGGGAAGTTGTCAGTTCATAAATAGCAACAGTACTCTATTTTCAACCTGTGCAGTCTCTTTAAAGAAAGTTTGCTGCTAGTTTACAATTTGAAATACTTGCTGAACCCTATGTAAAAAAACAATGTATTGAACAACTTCTTTTAAGATATTCCACAGAAAAAAGAAAATCATGGAAAACAAATCAATGTTTACACAGCGTTAAAACAAAATTGCAAAGGAGACGATGTCAATCATTTCATAATCTAATCCTCCCCAAAAGACTGTTTTTGAAATTAAAGAAAAATAAGTAGATTCAGTAGAAAGAAAATCAAAGATTCTGGCAAATATCGTTATCAAAATATTCTACAAAAATTAGATTTTACTAAAGGCGGTATTTTTTCATTTTCTATGGGTCAACATTTTAGTAATCAACCATAGCATTATTGTTCATTAGCATTAAAATTATTTATATGATGATAATAAACATATTATGCATTTTTGATAATCATTTCCTTATTTTCCTTTTTTCATTTGATATTTTTAATCATAATACCAGTAGAAGTTCATTGGTTCGTATTTGGCTATCGGCAGTTAAGTTTCGTTGGAATTCTTGTTTTAGATTTTTTCTTTTGAAAATAAGTGAAGAGATAATAGATGACATCTGAATGCTCACATATATCATGAGATACTGATATTGACTCTCTCTTATGATTACTAAAAAGGTCACTAGTGTCATTTTATTATACCATTTTGCTGCACTCTCACAAAAATTTATGACTTTCAGTGAAAATCTACTGATAGCAATTCTTAAAACGAGAATTTTCTGTCTTTTTTCTAACTTGAATAATGCTTCTATTATGGTAATTTAGATTCGTCCATGTATTACAAATTTTATCAATCCCTTTTCCAACAAATTTTACAAGTGCACCTTCATATTCTCTATTTTTACAATTATTGCAAGTTCGATATGCTGTTTGAAAATTTAAAAAAAAAATTTGAACTCTACTGTGTTCAACGTTCATTCTCTAAAAATTGTTTTCATTTTTAGCTACATATCATTTCCTTTTTAGGATGGAATGATAAGTTTGCATTTCAATATCACATCTTTTTTTTTTGTTTTATTGTCTTGAACGGATTCTGATTGCACATATAACATTGGTTTTCATTGTTGTATCCAGATTGATGCAATAAACGAATCATATCAATATCATAACCCTGTACAATTTGGTTTTACGGAATTAACAACCGTTACGTTTTTTATTCAAATATTTTCATCGTAACCAGATCAACATGTGTTCTATTCTCCTGAAATATTCATGGAATTGATTTCTTCCATAGTTTTTCGTTACCAGTCTCAGAAAATATTCTCCGCTTGTCAATCCTACTGACAGGCATGACTGTCATGATATATCTTACATTAATCTTTCTTGTGTCGTCCAAATTCCTTTGGTAAGAAAAACTGACGCATTCATAATTAATCATGAGTCTGGGTTTTTCCTTGTTGATTTTTGTCAACACATAAGTTTACAGTGATATGAATTTTCAATTATTTCCTTTTAATCCAAAATGTTAAATTCTTATTTGTCATGCTTAAGAAGGTCCCAGATAATCATATAATTGATGCTGCTTCATGTCAGATTGATCAGTATTATTTTCAAACGTTGTAATATTTCTTTTCTTTCATTCTTTCTCCCTCTCACTCTCTTCTCGCGCGCTCTCTCGCTCTCTCTCCGTTATCACAATGAAAACGAAAACTGTTGATTTATCATGTTTCCTCTATAAACTGCGGGAAAATGCATTCGCTTCTCAGCGCAGAAACGGTAGATTAGTATCTGAAAGCAGAAAGTATATGCAAATATAAAACAATATTGCTAGGAACATAAAACATGAACATCTAAATCGTTTCTGAAATTCTTAAATAATCCGAATGTATTATATACGCTTTATTCTCTCTATATATTTTTTCTAAACAAAGGATTGACTCACGAGATAAATACATAAACGACAACTTATTTATCTCTATAAAAATCTAAATCGGATATTTGCAGTTGCAATGCAACAGCACTCTTCAAACTGTAAATAAGTCATCTAATATTAACATGATAATAATACATTATATGCTTAAAATTAAAATATAGCCATTTCTAATTTTCAAGACAGTTTGCAAATTTTGTTTCAGAGATCAGCATCAGTTGCTTCATTTACTTTTTTAAATAATGATTTTAACTTTTAAAAGAAGCAGAATCAATTTGGGAATCTTGTTTTGCAACAAACCTTATAAGTGACGTAATGAATGTGCAAACAATATATTCAAATTTTCAGAATAATTTATGAACATTCCATTATATCTTCAGATTTACTTCTAATTCCCACACTGATTATCACTGTTTCCTTTGATTGCAACCAGAACGTTTTCACCTAGATTTGAATCGTCGATATCAAAAATATTATATTAGCTTATCAGTGAATAGGCATTTTAAGCATATGAACAGTTTCAGATTATCAAAATACAGGATTTCAGTAAAAGTGAATATATGTTTGCAAGACGACCTCAAGAAAAGTATACTTTTCACACAATTTTAGTGTGAATTTGTTTCCTAATTCGAACATTAAAAATGATTTGTTAGTTTTATTCATTTTTGAGAACATATTGCAGTTTCTGATTTAAGTATCAGGTCAATCCTCGAAATATAAATTGAGCCTTTTCAATCCAGATAGGTAAGTACATACACTCCCGATCAAAAATTTAAGACTACTTAAAAATCTTTAAAAAGAATTTGTTTTTACGGATAGATTTTAAACTTCCCCCACTTCAGGTTACCAATACTACAATCTAAAAGGTTATGAAAACAAAAAGCTACATTCCAAACATTTTATTTAGAAATTTACATTTTTATAAGACGATTTTTATGAGACGATTTTTATGAGACGATTTACACATGATCAAAATTATAAGACCAGGGGTATAAATTGTTCGATCTATGGTAATTCCAATGTTTCTAGTTCAGTTAGAGATTAGCAATCACTGTGTGCCTAAAGCAAGCAAACTTACCGAAGTTGCGCGTTCTCGAATTCTAGAATTCCATAAGCAACGTTTGTCACAGCGGGCGATCACAGCTAAGGTAAATCGCAGTAAAACTGTGATTAAACTTTCTAAAGATTAATGAGAATTATGTAAAAGCAAAATTCTCTGGTAGACCCCAAAAACTTCTCCTGCATTGAGTAAGAGAATAAGATGGGTCATTATGAAAGATGAGGGACTTTCTTCTAGTCAAATTAAGGCAGTCACAGATGTGGATTGCAGTCCTGTAAACCATCAGACAACACTTACGACAAAAAGGCATGGTAAATAAAAATCGTAAACAAATTCCTCGGCTGCTTCCACGTCACAAGGTGGACTACTTAAAGTTTGGTCGTGTATACCAAACATGGGACGTTGAGAAGTGGAAGAAAGTCCTGTTTTCTGATGAGAAAAATTCAATCTAGATGGTCCTGATTACTTCCAACGATATTGGCATAACAAATCATGCCTCCTGAAATTTTCTCCACACATCATAGTGGTGGAGGGTACCTAATGGTATGGGGTGCCTTTTCTTACAGAGGGACGATAGAGCTCCAGGTGGTGCAGGGTCGTCAGACAGTGGCTGGTTATGTTAGCATGCTACAAAAAGCATCTTTGATGATGGAGGGCCATCGTTTGTATGGGGATGGATGGTTATTCCAACAGAATAATGCTGCAATCCACGCTGCAAGACGGACCTAGACCTTTCTACAAGAAAATGGTGTCCATCTCTTGGGACATCCTGCATGCTAACCAGGCTTGAACCCAATTGAAAATGTTTGAGAATGGACGACAAGAGATGTTTATCGAAATGGCAAACAATATTCAACAAAAAATGAACTTCGTGAAGCCATCTTCAGAAGCTGGAGCAACACCCTCCACACCTTAATGGAGACACTTATTTCTAGCATGCCCAACAGAATCTTTGAAGACATCAAAAGCAGTGGAGGTAGAACTCATTATTAAAATTGGTTGTTGAATGTTTTCATACGCTTTTCATACACTTTTTGTACAATTTCGTAGAAATTTTGTCTCTGGTCTTATAATTTTGATCATGTGTAAATCGCCTCATTTTATAAAAATGTAAATTTCTAAAGAAAATGTTTGGAATGTAACTTTTTGTTTCCATAATCTTTTAGATTGTACTATTGGCAACCTTAAGCGGGAGGAGTTTAAAATCTATCCATAAAAAAACATTTCTTTTTAAAGATTTTTAAGTGGTCTTAAATTTTTGATCGGGAGTGTATGTACACCAATACATCAATGCTTAAACCATATATATATATATATATATATATATATATATATATATATATATATATATATAAGAAAACTTGCACATAATATATTATTCATAAAATAATCTGAATTATGATATTTTAGGAATAATATATTATGCGTAAATTTTCTCACATGAAATATGCATACATATAAGTTTTTCTTTGAGAAAATATATACTATTCAAACGACATGTCTATATAATTATAAATTTATAATGATGAAATATTACTGTATATAAAATAATTAGAAATTATCATATATACATATGTATATAAAATGATGACATTTATGAAAATCTGGACACATTGCGAGCTAAGATAGACACGATGCAGAATGCCTAATTATAAATAACCACATGTACAGACATACACACATTCATTTCTTACAATGATGTATGGTGGTATATTAAGAAAATTGTATGTAGAAAATCAATGCAGAATTAAATGAAATATCAAATAAAGCATTGCTTCCTAAATCCAGAATGAATCTATCTTTGGATTTGGCTTCATGGCAATTTTCATTATTCGCACACTTTCCCCACCTTAGACGCGGCTCCTGCTAGCCGGATGGTGACAACAATCATTGCTTTCAAATGATAGCCAGTGCTTTAATATTCAACACATGTATGTCATTTATTTGAACCAATTCTGGAGAAAAACTTATTTGTGTGCAATAGGTTAAGTGTTTAGTGATGAGGGCAAACGAGTTGGAAAAATATTGGAAGCATTTCTGAATTACTTGTTCGTTCTCTTACCGTGTTTTGGGAGTTAATGGGCAGTTAGAGATTGAAAAAAATCACTGGTGAAGAAGTCGCTCTTTTTCCCTAACTGACTGTAAATTACTATCTTACTTGTTTTATTATTATTACTACAACTATTATTAATTATAACTTATTTTTATATACAATTCAGGTACTATTTTGTTATTTAATTTCGGTAGCGTGCAACATTTGAAATTAAATAAAGAAATTAATTCCCCCTGTCCCTAATTTTATGCTGTGAATTCTATAAGATCTAAAAAGACTTTGTGGTATAACAATAAAGAAATAAAGAACAGGCGTGGTATATGACTAGTTGTTAAGGCATTGGAGCAAGGTAAATCTTCAAATTCAAGATAATTTCTTGTCAAGTAATATTTAGGCGTTCTAGCAATTTATTAAGAGCAGCTTAGGTGTGTCACGAGGCCAAAAATGTCGCATTCAGTGATGATCGGACTCACGAATCAGTCGTAAGTGATTTGTCAAGACAAGCTTGCTAAACATTACATCATATAGGAGTATCCAATTTGTCACTCAATTGGGAAAATATCTGGGTTGATATTCTTAAGGGCGACCACTAAGATTTTATCCGGATCAGTCGCTTTTGGGTGGTCAGGTTTTGATAAGTCTAGAGATTATTTTCCTGAAATGAGTATTACGGAGATTGTGCTCAAGAGAACGTGGAAAGTTGAGGAAGGGTGGGTTATGTCGTTTAACGTTGCATTTGAGGCAAAGATCGAGGCTAAGAAATTCGCCTTGTCTGTTAAGGAGGATATGTCATCGAGACCACTTATGATGATAGGCACAACCGCTTTGCCTCTCCTCATATTTTTTAAATCGTTTTACCCTAAGCAAGGCAGTATAGTTACTGGCTCACAAGGAGCTGCATAAGAAGAGAGCAAAAAAGTACATAAGTAGGGAGCGAATTGAAAGAGGAACAGGTTACAAAGGGTGTCAGAGAATGGGTAAGAGATGGATGAGAGTACTAGCGTGAAGAGTACAGTGAAAAGGGAGAAAAATAGAGTGAGTATCGGGGAAAGGATAAGAAATGATAGGAGTCAAGGAGATAAGAGATGACAATTGAAACTTTTAAAGATTGTTCCTCGCCCGACACAGTAACTAAAATTTTCTAGCAGTAGATTTAATTATTACTTCAAAGTAGTCGTTAAACTTGAGGTCGGCTGTGAAAGTGAGGCCGAGGAGAGACTGGGTTGATGATCCTCCATAATTCTCGGGATCAAATTTGTTTCTTTGCAAAATCAAAGACAGTTTTTCTTGCCGGGGGTTAACCTGTCCCGGATGTAGCCACCGAGCCATTGCCCATGACGATAGAGGTGGTTTTATTTTGTTTTTATATGTAAGTAGCCCGAATTGTGAGCTCCTGCAATGAGATTGAGGCACTGACACCTGTTTTAGAGAGGAACGGGAGGTTTACTTTAGAGTGAAGAAGATTGAGTTTTCACTTCTGTAAAGTTCGAACATTGCTGTAAGAGATGATTTACCAGGGGTCTGTGTTTTTTTTTGTTTTTTTTTGTTTTTTTGGCTGGCTTTGATAATTTTGTTCATTCTCAATATTTTTCTTTTTGTGTTTTGGTGTGTGTGGTGGATGACTAAATAACAGTGAAACAGGCACCAGCCAGATTTGCACGCATAAATATCCTAGGTTGACTCGCCCGGATATACAGCTGTAATAGTGCCCCTTATCGTAGCATGAAGACCTCCCACCGGAGATTACTGCACGTTCCAGAAACAATTCGGAAAATGGCAGTACAATAGAATTGATATTATTTACCTACAGGTAGGATAGCCTCCTTCATATTTACGCGAATAATTGGATTCCTGACTACCAAGTGGATAACGCCAAACCCAGGTAACGTTTACATCCAGTATCCTTAATGAGGGGACAAATAATCTAGGAAAGATTTAGGCACGATACTTCTAGCGCATGTGACTCATGGGTGTGAATCATAGCACCTGTCAGAGATCAAGAGTCCCAAGTCAAGCTAACTCATATAAATGAAGACTAAATATTCATTAAGAGTAGGAGGGTGCAAAGAACGTTGCCCTGAGAGCATTTACATCTTCTACACACACTTGAATTAGTATGAAAACAAAAACAACAAAAACACTTATATATGAAGGAATTCATATTAAGTATAAGTTCTGATATCTACTCCCAACTTAAACAAATCGCGGTTGTAAAACTTAGTTCTCAGCATTGATAGACAAATGCGGGTGCTATGGTAAGATGTTTGATAATTAGAGTTATCAACACACAAAAAGAAATATAAATGAAAACATCAGTGAAAAGCAACAAGGAAGGAAAAAAATTTAAAAAAATAAAATTATAAAACAATAACAGAAATTTAAATATTTACCACAAAAAGGCTGACATAGTGCTGATATATCTTATTTGCAGGGTACTTTAAAAATGCTTAACTGCAATATTTAAATTTTACTTTTATTCTGCGAACGAAAAACCCGATTAGTTTTCAATGGTATTCCATTTTTTTTTAGGAAATTTAATTAAAATTATCTCTAACTAAATTAAGGCTGCATTTTCTTTTGTATTCTAAATAAGATTTTAGCATTTCAGAAAATACAATATTAATCAATGCTAGTGAATTACCATAATGTTTTGTAAGCTTAATTTTATTTTACATTTTTATATATTTAAATTTACTTTACTTCTTTTAATTATATTTTAGTACTCAACTCATTTAAAGTATTAATTGTTCTTTCATATTAGTAAGTGTTCGTAATTTAAAAAATTAATTACTGATTTCCAAAGTTTTAGGAATTGAAGTAATAATATAATTCATTGAATATTATCAAAATTCTTCATTTCTCTAAAAATTAAATTGAGAAATCTGAAATAATATTTGACTTAACAAAATTAATTTTTTAAATATTACACCAAATTAAAAAACTTTGCCTACTTATTAACTGAAATGTACATAAATGAATAATATCATGAATTAATTGTATGTTTCAAACTATTCTAAACTGAGCAGCAAAACTAAAAATAAACGACTTTCAAGATAGAAAAAATACACAAAAAGTAATTTGAACTTAATGAATAATTTTAATTTAAAAATTAATTGTCAACAAAATCTAAGCCTAAATATTTCATTTATAATTTGTATCCAAATTTCTTGTGATTTAATTAATAATTCATGCTTTTAGATTATTCCTGTCTATGAAATCTGCAATTTATTTTACTATATTATATATATATATATATATATATATATATATATATATATATATATATATATATATATATTCAATCGTGACTGAAGATACAATTAATCTGTATAATGATTATACTTCTGAGATAGTTTTACCTTAAACCTTTTTCTAAGCTTCTGTATGGCAACTCATACGTCAAATTTGTTAAGCCATCGTTCAAATTATCAATAGCAAATACAAATTCAATTCTTAAGAAATTAGTTCTTTTTTATCTACTGATACCGAATGATGAATATATGAATTATGATTATTAAAATCTTAAACAATAATGACCCATTTATTTTAATATGAGGGTTGTTATTTAAGATCTATGTGGACTAGCTTTATCTATCCGAATATATATGAAGATTTAATTTATTTCATTTTATTTTATCTAAACTTATTTGTAAATGGAACTTTGTGTGTGTGTCTGTGTGTGTTTGTGTCCGTTGCCGAAACGGCTGGACCGATTTTCTTGAAAATTTACACAGTTGTACTATAAGCGTCTGCAAGTGTTATTAGCTAGATTTTGTGTTGAGGCATCTCCGATGAATATCGAAAATCGATAATCGAAAAAATCGGGTTATAGAAAGAGTGGTTAAATTTGATACACTCATAGACAAAGACATAAGAAACGATATTCAGAAGTTTCAAGGGTTCAGTTCATACAATAGTGCAGAAAATCAATAATATATATATAAAAGCTTTCATTACCCCCGAGCAACGCCGGGCTATACTACTAGTTATCGTATAACATTGTCTTCTGACGATAATTTTACTGCTTGGCCAAAACGTCTTACGAACATCTTTAAATATAGTGTGGTGTTGGAATAAAGAAATAAGTTTTGCTTTAATTGAAAAATAAGGGCACATGTTGAGTTGAGTTTAATTAGTGGAATAATAGTAATATGAAGCTACCGAATCTCTTCTGCCAATCCACTAACAAAATATTTACATTTAGTTATATAATGGAATATCTTTTTTCATCATATCATCGTAAAAGTGGCACATGTTCCTACTTGGACGAATTTCTATCATCGTTGTTATACATTGTATATTTTGTTCAACTAAAAGTCGATCGTTTAATAAATACTAATACTTGAATTAATAAAGAATCTTTTAATAAATACTAATACTTGAATTAATAAAGAATTCCATTTGTGAAAATCTAGAAAAAGAAACGAATAGATATTTAATAAAAGATAGCAAGTTATCAGCACAACGACGTGATTTGTGCATACAAAAACCGGAAAAAGAAGATTTCAATGTTATCAGCTTTATTTGGCAGATCTAAGTTTCAAATTAAAACAGCCTTAAGATATTCAGCAAAGATTAGTCTTCTTTCAGAAAAGAAAGTGAAAAAGAAGAAAAAAATCAGTGAAGATGACGCATGTACCAACTTTATCTGCCTATTATACAAAGTGCTTTTATATTCAGTCGTAATTGCTGATGTTTTCATTAATCATGGGATTCTTTGTCTGTTCTATCAAACTTTTTCATTAAAATATATATTGCTTGCATATCTGATGATAAGAATGGGCCTAGAGAGGCGAAATACTAAGGAGAGGTTTTGTCACTTTAAAGGAAATTTAAATTCTGGGATTACTTTAGCGTAAGTTTAATCAGTTTGGAACTAATTCTGAATTTAAAAAATCCAACTAAATCCTAAATAATATAAAGTAGAAGACGAAATAAAAGAATCGCCGCAGTGCTAAAACAGATTATAAGAAGATTATATTGAAAAGAACTTTCTTTTGCAATGAAAACTGTTTCTTTCTTGTTGATTTTAATCAAAATCAGAGAAAATAATTACGAAATACATTCTATAAAATCATAATTTAAGTAAAATATCAAACAAAAATACTTTCCACTAACTTGCCGTTAAATACTTTAAAATATGACAAAATTAGTAGTCTTCTTTGCTGTATAGCTGATAGTCGTAAAGAAAAGCTTTTCAAAGCAAATGTGTTATTGTATGTGTCAAATATTAACTCGAAATGTAAATGAAAGGAGCAAAACAAATTTGATTTTATTCAACGTTATTTGTTTCACAGCAATTTTAATTAATTTCATTACAATAAATTATGAGTATGAGGTTGACTCTCTTGACAGAATTAATAATATAACTAAGAAACAAATTTTTATTCAATTTAATTTATAAAGTATAACATAGCACATACATTTCGTACCCTCATTTGGCTAGTAATGTTTTAATATTTCTTGCAAAAAGTAGATAATTATGGGTTTAAAAATCGATACATTCTAACCATTGTTCTAAATCGACTGAAGAAATGATGCCCATAAAAATTGACTTTCTCAAATATAATGTAAGCAAATGTCATATTTTTGTTTCCAATATAGTAAGAGCTCGAATTGTGATGAGGAATCAAATAAAGATATTATTTCCATAAATTAAGTGTTTTCTTTGAATGCTTTATCTCACATGTCTAAACGATTTTTAGTTTCAGATCATTTTAATAATATCATTTTATATTTCTCATACACGAGTTATCATAATAAATTTAATCTGAAACCGAAAGAGTTGCAAAATAGATAACAAAATACTTCAAATACTGAAACTGGCTTGTAATATTGTCACATTATATCCAATTCTCAGTTTCATTTTTGTAGGGTAATTGGGATATAATTTTAAAAGTTCAACTGATGTAATTCATATTCTGAAAACTAACGTTTATGCTGCAACCTACACTTCGATCAGAAAAAAATGATTCTGTCCATAACTTTGCTATCAACACTTGTGCTTTTATTATTCATACAAATTACCCGTATTTGATAAGATACTTAAAAATGAAAAATAATGTTGATCTATAAATCACTTACAACTTCGAAATAAAATGTTATTGTTTCTTTTCAATCCCTCATGATAACATATCTTCTCATATAATTGAATAATCTTCAAACTCTCTTTCCTGAGGCCGCCTGGAAAATCATTACTCACTTTATTGTGAAGAAATTTTATACATTTAACCTTATTTTAAGTTGTCCAATTTTCTATGTGATAATTCAAATGCAAGAATGTGTACACGTTCCTTTTGCGCGTTGATATACATTTAACAATAGCCAACCGATATCGAATTCATCAGATTATTTCCTTAGAATAATTCCTGTTCACTTCTCTAACAGATTTTTAATGTGATGAAAAGCAGTTGAGTAATGTGGCATATATTTTCTTGGTCTCTAATCTAAACCTGAAGTTGCATCGAAAATGGTTATGACTGAAGAATAATTGAGAGATAGTCGCAGACAATATGCTGTAATTCAATAGACAGGTTTTGTTCGACAAAACTTTGTAAAATAAGCTTCTGAAACCTCGATATCAAGATAAATGAGTGGAGTTGGTTGACGTTTATATTTATTTCATAAAATGTTTTATATGCTGAATTATGAACAAAAAACGTAGCGAAAATTTTACACATTTTATAGAAAAGCACATGAAAATGAATTTTTAAAAATACAAACGACGTTAACATTATCATTGTTTTAAATTAAAAGTCAGAAAGCAATTAAAAGTTATTTAACCGCATATTCAACAGTTCCGTTTAGATGTTGTAGAATTTTTAGTGTCACATTTATTTCCTGACACCTAAGAATAATAAAAAAAAGCTGGCATATATTATATTTTTATGTGGGGTTGAAGTAATGTTTGAATTGAGAATGAACACTATATATATATATATATATATATATATATATATAATAAATATCGAAAGTAATGTTTTCGCAGGCAATCTTGTGGTAGCTACGATAAATTCTTTCACAGAATTAAATATTAGTGGAGAGGTGTTGGGATTTTTTCTAATCATTTCATGAACTTTGATATTGGCACATAGTAAGGCTTATAAATTGTGCATAAATGAAAGGAACGTTTTCCTTTGTGAATTGCACACAAAATGTAGGTTCACCTAGTTACGAAGTCTAAATGCTCCAGACATTAGTAATGACGATAAAAATCTTTTATAAACAAACTTACATTGACATACATTTGTTTTCTTAACCTCCTGACAGGAATAGCAAAAATAATATATTCACTTTCAATGGGTTTGTAGGAAACGTAGGTATAGCGTCTAACTTAGACTTACAATAAACAAAATTCTTCCTCACAGTGTTAATTCATGAGCTAATAGAATGTTGACATCAAATTGGAATGTTCATTCTGGTGTCAAGGTTTATTGTTAAACTGTCACACCACAAACAGATGGCCTGTAAAATTTTCATTCTTCTAACATTGACAATGCGTTGACAAGTATGTCTAAACAATACGCGTATGACTTTTCTCTTTTTTAGCAAAATACATGAACTGGATTATTGTCACAACAATTGATAAAATGTCATTATAGACTGACCTGGCGCAAAAGAGAAAGTTGATTTTCCCAACATGAGTTTTATGTGAATTTAAATTTCCAGAATTGTTTAGAGGCCGTGATAAGTAGACAGAATATCAGTCATCATTTTAAATAGCAATTATTATTAAATACAATATTTTAAATATAAATGTTGCATGTGAAATTGCCAATATAATTTTCAAAATAATATTTGAATATATGCATTTAGGTACCTCCATTAAATCGCTAAATAAACAACATGTCCAAAACTTAATTTAAACGAAATCTTTCCATCAAAATGTTTATAATATTATTAAGACGAACCATCAAAATAATTTTTATTTATTTTAAATATAGTTTTAATTCCTTCTAAAATCTTAGAAATTTTGGCAGAAAATCTTGTTTTGATTTGAGTTAGCGGGTAACCAAAACGTTACGACCGTTTACAATGGTTTACATTACATCACACATTTTTCCGGAGACAAACATTAATTTTGAAATTTTCTCAAAAATCTAATAATTGTCAGATTTTAATGAAACTTTCAGTACTCATTCAGAAATAAATGAAATTATTTTTTAAATTATATTTTAAATCTTCACTAAAATATTTTTTACATCTGTTACCCCCATTCCACGTAAATCTATGAAATATTAATAATTGATATAATGTTGTACTCTGTTATAAAATACAAAGGATACTATTGAAATAAATTTGAAAATAAAATAGATGTCCATAAGTGAAAATTAATATTTTTGATTTGAAATAATATTATCATTTTGTTTTCCAGATAGCTGTATCGTTTTTAGCGTTCTGTTCTTTAAAGTATTTGCTATCATACCTGATTTTGGATGACTTGTAATAGGTACAGTGAATATTTAATCGACTAATGATATCTGGTATGGCGAATCTTTTATGAGTTTACCCTTTGCCAATTTATCATCACTTTTTCAATCACACAAATTATCGAAAATCCCGTAAAAGATTTTGTCCTAGAATATGATAAGAGGAAAGCAAAGTTTGAATGGCTCGTAATTTTGCATCTCGTTAGAGGATTTCTCTAACTTAAAATAAACCACATATTATTTTTTAAATTGTTTTCCTTCATAATCAAAACATTTTATTATTCATTAAAACATTTTGTTACAAAGATGTTTCACATTCTTTTTCATGATAAACTGGTGTATTTGGCTTTTTTTTCGTTATTTTGCTTTTCTATTCATGGATAAATTTATCTAGTTTGTTTTCTATTTTTGAGTGTCAAATTATTTCATGCATTTTCATATATTTATGTTTCTTTAATTCATTAATCTTTTCATAAAACGCATTTGGCGTTTTTTTTTACCTTAACCATTCTCTTATACTTCAGGTATTTGCTCATAAAAGAAAAAATATTACTGCATTAATTTTTTAGAATATGTATTTTCTCCAGAGAAACTTTTCACATGGAAAGAAAAATAAATTTTAACATATACTTTTTCTAGTGATAATCAATATGAAAATCTTGTTTAGATTAAAATGAGAAAATATAATCATTACCCGTCTACAAGCATAATGTCTACATATTTAACTTCTTTTAAATTTGTAAGTTATCAACAGAAAGCTTATAATCTATTGCTGCCAATGAATAAAGTAAATTAATTATCAAATCGGATACAAAACATTAAACATCTAGTGGATATATCTGTCAACAGCAAAAAGGAGACAAATACATTAATCTAAAATATAAAGAATGCTGACATTTTAACTTGTTCAAATAGAACACATCATAAGGTATGAAAATCCGTATTGTTCATATTTAGATTTAATATATATGAAAGGATTAACACAACTTACGTCACGGAATAATTTTAGCAGATGAAAACATTTTATTGTTTCACCTTCTCTGAATCCGTGAAGAATTTCAATTTGATTTTTTATGATCTTGAACCAATAATTTTCCTTCTTTTCTTTATTGCCAAAAGGAAAGAAGTTGGCTGCTGTTCAAAAGGGCGGCTAGCATTTTGAGCAACCAAAAAGACACTTCTTAGCCTTTGCACAAGGTCAACTTGTGCAAACCAATAGATTAGGCGGTATATTTGGTGAATAAGCTCTTTCTAATATATTTACGTCTACTCAATCTCGTGTGGTTTATTCCTTCTGATCCGTCATAAAAAAAGATCAAAATGGCCGAAAAGTTAGACATAGGGTGAGGATGACCCCGGTGTCAGAGAAATTTCGAAACCTCTCTGCATGTGCATGACTCGGGTCTTCACAATATTTATCTCCGAAATGATATATTAGAAAGAACTGGGCGGTTTCCTTGGTAACAAAACGTTTGAAAGCAAAAGATTATGAAAAGACAGTATGCACACACATATGACTTCAGTTCTCTCATGCACACATCTAAATATTGGCTAAGTTACTACTTACATGTCTGCCTGAAAATGTAAGTTGAAATATATATGTGAATCCTAACTCCATGGATTATTAGTTGAGGCAAACATATATAAATTCTTAAATACATCCTTAAATACAAATGCATATTTAAGTAGTTTAATTTATTTACATATCTCTATCATTCATTGCGACCTAAATTTGTCAAAGAATATGAATTTATGTATGCATGTATTTATGCAAAAAGTAGTGATTCTGCATCGTAGGTTAGCTTTTATTAGAATTTCTTTTCGGGGTTCAAATTCCAGCTAAAACCGTCGCATTTGTTTCTGTGCAATTAAAGTGTGAAAGATATTAATCCAAATTTTTCACTTAGCATCTCGACTTCAATCACTTTCCCACAAACGTGACATGGCTTCGCCCAAGCGTGTATCACATATGTCACTTAACTGACTGAAGGAATGACTGACTAGATTGGCATTTATGTCCCACCATTTTACCGTTGAAAAGGTGTGTATTTCCCCACTGCTGCTCTAAAATTATCTTTCCTTGCACTTCCCGCCGGTGGAACTCCCTTCCGTTTGCATATTTCCCTGACGGCTACAATATCCAAAACTTTAAATGCAACATCAATTGACATCTTCTGTTTCCTCGAATTTCCCTTCATCTTTTATCCTTTTCTCATTACCCCATTTACCCAGTTTTTTCTCTCGGTGTATCCCTCTGCACAATGCACAATGCATGGGAGTGATCTCTCTAGCTTTGGTTGATAGCCAGTGGAGGCAAAGAACTAATTAATTTAAAACTGGTTGGGTGTGTGTCTAGTAAGAACCTCGTTGCTCGAGAAACTACGTAAGCAGTGCTTAATATCGTGGAGCTATGACTCTATGCTAAAAAAAAAAAAGAAGTCTACCTGATCTACACTTTTCAATGTCTGAAACACATCACAATCACTATTTTTGACGTAATCAATTTATGATATTTTAGGCCCATTTTTTCATTTGTTAACCTTGCAATAACTAATAACAAAATCTTAATTTAACACATCACCTTCAGAACACTATTATCTATCTTCTGATCAGTTTCTATATCTCATCTGTATTCGCTTTCAATGACTCTTTCAATCACATATGCATAGACTACGGAAATTTATTTCGGTTTTTATGAATGCATTTTTAAATAGATCGTTTTATTTACCGTTCCTTCCCGATGTGTTTTGTCCTTTTCTAATGTCTATTTTATATTAGTGATATGAATTTCTCTAAACGCCAGACAAATATTTATTTTCTAAATCACAAAATTTAATTTTAACTTTGCTCACATTCATAAATATATTCATTGTTTTTAAACTTAGGGCGATGTTTCAGTCTAATTGCACAAATGAGGTCCTTTTCTCATTCACAATAAACTAATAGACTTAACTTTTCATCATTTATTTCTCTTGCGTTTACCATTTTTGTTCACAAAATATAATAAGATCAAAATCTATAGAAAATATTTACTATATTCAATGCGTCTTTACGTCATGCACCTACACGCTTTTATTTGTTTATAAATAGTTCACACAAATTCAATACTTTGCATATCACAATGTATTTAGAATTACCAAAACAGGTCACGTACTTGTGAAAAAAGAGTAATGCACATTTTCAGGTTACAAATAATCATTGACAAAAAACTACATTTAAAATCACGCACATATTTACGTACATATTAATCTTCAGTTAGCAATTGTTTTTCTTTCTCTCATTGAAATGTACGTTAGAATTTTTGTTAGCACATTAACTTTTATTTATACATACTTTTATGCATCACACAGAATATTGATCAATATCAGCTTCACATGCTCAATCGAGAATACCCGATCATACACAAATAAATGCATGAAAACAAATACATTAATCAAAATTACACCTATTTGAATGAATTATTCAGGCAACAAATGAAATTTGCGATCATTTAGATTCGTGGAACGCTGCCTCTGTACGGTTATGGGGGAAGAAAGTAGTATGTCAAGCAGAGAGGGATCAAATTTTGCCAGTATTTTTTGTTCATTTAGCGCAAACGCACGTGAAAAAAGGCATGAATCCGTCTTCATCTAGCGATGTGTTAAACAGCCATGAAAATTAGCATTTGTTTATTTGGGTGACAACGAGTAAAGGAGAAGAATATTTTCGTTTCAAACTCTGTCAAAAAGTAGTTCTTGTCCAACCAATGATAACATTGGTTGGACAATTCTGAATTCAAAATCAACTTAAAATCGAAAAGTTCCGTCAGGTTATCTTTGGCTAGCAACACTCACAGTTAGTCCAACGCTTATCTCTTATGGGATCTGTGTTGAGATATTCATAGACATCTGCCAATAAGATTACTTACAAAATGCCTATTACAATACACAGTTATCCAAAACAAATGCACATAGAAACAAAGTTACACAATGTTTATCGCCAAAGCAATTCGGAAATGTATTAAATATATTACCACTTACTGCTCAAGAAAGCAACACCACCTTATCCTAAACATTTATATATATGCGCACACAGACACACACACTGGAGCTCAGACTCTTTGGACGTTGGCACGAAGGACTCAAAAGCAATAGTTGTTTCCAGTTAAAGCGAAACTGTAGACTGAAAGAACAATGAATGGATGTAAGTCAAATTTTGATTTCCTGGTATCGATATCAAATTTTCTGCACTATTAAAAGAACTGCACCCTTGAAACTTCTGAATATCGTTTCTTATGTCTTTGTCTATGAGTGTATCAAATTTGATTAAAATCGGACCACTCCTTCTTTACCACGACTTTTTCGATTATCGATTTTCGATATTTATCAGGGGTACTTCGACACAAAACCTAGCTACGAACACTCGCAGACGCTTATAGTACAACTGTGTAAATTTTCAAGAAAATTGGTTCAGCCGTTTCGGAGTCTGACTCACACACACAGACACACACATGCACACAGAGACAAAGTTCCATTTATAAATAAGTTTAGAAGTGTGTGTGTATATATATATATATATATATATATATATATATATATTTACATATGCACACACGTACAAGGATATATATATATATATATATATATATATATATATATATATATATACTTGAAATTAAAAAGTAAAAGATAAAAGTTGAATTAATCGAAATATTTTTTTAGAACAAAGGTATATACGGTTTTTGCATATGAATCAAATCAAAGAAGATTACTAGTTGTTTTAGCTTTGAGAACAAAATTAATAATAATAATTGCAAAAAAGTTCTGCATAAATAATATATATATATATATATATATATATATATATATATATATATATATTAATTTGAGCCAACGTAGTTGAGAAGATATTTATTTTTATTTTTCCATTTAATTATCTATAACTTATTTCTGAAAATTAAAAACATAACAACAATATATGACCAGATATTGCCTGGAATATTATCGCGCAAACCAAATCTTTTAACGGAAAAGGAAATAGACGTAATTTATGTCTTGTAGAAAAACTAGTCATCTTAAAACATTTAATGGATCCTAATTTGCTAAACAAGGAAGTGAAGTGAGGATTACATGCAAACCTAGAAATAAATATTTTCACAAATAAGTTAACCCAAATTAAAATATATTTTTATATGTAGACCTTTTACAATTATTATCATTATTATTAATAATTTTTTCTCAACCTAAAATCAACAAATAATGATACATATTCCCAAAATATATACATCTCTGCCCTAAAAATATTCTCTCTATTAATTCAACTTTTGAGTTTTTAATTTTTAAGTTCAAGTTTAAGATTTAGTTTAAATTAAATTAAATTATAAAGCTAAAAATCAAATAATAACATTCCAGTTGTATAAAATATAATTACCCTATTATTGCGAGAACAAAATCATTCGAATCCCCAAACGGTGAGTTCATAATTTGCACCAGATGATTGCATAGAACATGTAACCCCGAGTCGTGATATATATATATATATATATATATATATATATATATATATATATATATGGTACTGTGAAAAAGTTTCAGAAAAAGACCCATTTTATCTTTTATGATGCATATTGACAGAAAATAAAAACATTGATTAAAGTAATTTTATTTTGATTTACTCAACAAATTCTTTAACAAGAGAAATACTTGTTACAAAATAAATTTAGTATTTAGTATATTGGCCTTTTACTTTGATCACAGCTTTCATTCTGTCAGGCATAGACATCACAAGCTTCTTCAATGTATCTAATGATATCTCCTACCAAAGAGCTTGTATTAGTTCCCGAAGTTTGTCTTGCGAAGTAACATTAGATTCATCAATTTTTTTTATCCCAAATATACCATAGATGTTAAATAGAGTATTTTCAAATAATTTGTTTAATAAAAAATAGAAAAATTAAATATTACTTTTTTAAATACATTTCTTTTACAGCTAGTTTTAAATAATCAATATTTATTAGTAATTTACTTGACTTTTCACCCTGTATTTGAATTTCAGTGAGATTTTTAGAAAATCACCCCTGGGCTAATAATTTTGCACCCTACCAGTAGGGTGCAAAGTGTTAGGACGGGTGTGATTTTAAAATTTATTTTGATACCTCATAAAAGATAAAATAGTTCTTGTCCTAATACTTTTGCACAGTACTATATATATATATATATATATATATATATATATATATATATATATATATAAACTTCTAGGACGACTCATAAATAAATACGGACTGAAATCTGTCTGATAAAACTTAACCGTAAATAAAGTAACGCTGGAGACTAAGCTCAAACAAAAACCCGCTTTTTATATTCGTCTTTTCGTTTATTTTCATGAAAGTCTTCAGGAACAATAAAACTATTTTAGAACTAATGACAAGAATTTATATAGATACATCAATGCATTTTTTGAGCTGCATAAACGTGTAAACCAAAAAGCGTTATCCATTTCTTTACACATGTACACACTTTACATTTATCATTCACTTACCGGCTCATACTCAGTGACGCTTTTTCTCAATTATGAACTAGTTACAACTTTCTCGATAAAGCAAGACCAACTCCAAAGAAATCTTGTAATCATTTGCCAGTAGAAAAATAAATTCCGCTTCTTTGAGAATCTCAAGATCAGCATGTGGCAAGTTCAGACCTCTTCGTATTTGCTTGGATGGCGCTGAGCTCACAACAACATTAATGCTCTCGCAAGTTTGGCCGACGGAAGAGACGGGCCTCCATCTTTACTGACAACAAAGCCAGCTCCAAGAACATTTGGCACGCACACCTGGCGCGTAATCCTCTCGCCTTTATGTTCGCTGGAATGCACCAAGTTTCATACACTGTGGTCATGACACCAGTGACATGTGCTCATTTGAGGAAAATCTTTCATACAAAAGCCGTCGTATGCATCATCCTCCACCGTACAAAAAATGTGCAAGCTGAGAGGAGGGAGAGTTTGCTGCATATAGATTTTATATGTATAAATGCAAACGAAGTTTATTAAATGTGTAAACATGTATATGAACATATAGACATATAGCACGAATGAATTTCTAACAAACTCAAAAACACACACACGTGCAAATAGATGCATGTATAAGGTGTGTACACACAAAAATGGATATAGATATATTTTAACATGTATGTTAACGCAATGTGTATTAATATTTCTTGATATAATTTTCGTGTTTGTCATGATATAACTATCACATTTGTTTATCGTTACTCTGTTTTGCATTAATTAGGTATATCAGATCTACACTGAGCATCCTCTATAACACACACACACACACACACACACACACACACACACATATATATATATATATAACATATTAAATTATATATATATATATTAAATTTAATATGATATATATATATATTAAATTAATTAAATTCAATATGATATATATATATATATTAAATTTAATATTATATATATATATTTATATATTTAATATTATATATATATATATATATATTAATCATAACACACCGAGCAAGGTGGTAAGGCCACTGATGCGCAGGGTGCTACGTAAGAGTGAAAAGATAGGAAAAGAAAAAGCCAGAAACCACATCCTAACCAGGGAACAAGGGATGAACCTCTTCACCTGTTCAATAGACGTGGGTGGAGTGTGAGCCGGGCGATAGTTGAGTCTATCTCCTCCAATATTAAATTTACTATTATATATAAATATTAAATTATATATATATATTAAATTAAATATATATATTAAATTATATATATATATATATTAAATTATATATATATATTAAATTATATACATATATGTATTAAATTATATATATATATATATAAACATGTTAAATTAAAAACACTTTTCCTCCCTGTTCTGTATATATATATATATATATATATATATATATATATATATATACAGAACAGGGTGGAAAAGTGTTTTTAATTTAACATGTTTCAATTTCATAAGCTTCTTTAGAGACGAGTTACTTCGTGTTAACAAAAACAGTTGACCTCATAGTAATTAATAACTCTACAACCGAACAACTAAATCTACTAAAAAAAAATAATGTATTGTATCAATTTGCATGCCCGTTCAAATAAATATAGCCATGTACGTCATAAAGCAACAATACTCACACATACACACAGTAAAAAGAACCTTCAGATAATACAGGTTATCTATATTAATGCAAAGCAACCCAAAGTCTATTAAATCATATTTCAAACTAACCGCAACGCAGTACACTGGATCTAGAGATATGGTTCTGTTATTAATATTCTGGTCTCTGAGGTTATACAAGCGCATCACTAATTTACAAATTCGTCTGCTATTCCATGACCGTTATCTTTGCATAACAATCTTTTATGTCAACATAATAGAATATCATCTTTGGTGGTGAATATCTTTATGCAAATGACAATACATCCATTCTAAATTTGGGTTATTTGAGCCGAAACCTTACATCAGGTACCAGTATAATAAAATTATTCCAATGTTGAAAAGTTTTATTTTTATTTTCACTAAAAAATAAAGTTAAAACACTATGTTTAGAATGGCACATGATTAAACAGACATTCATTTTCTGTTATATTTAACAATATATGTTTACACAATTATGTGCTGTCTCAATACAATATATATATATATATATATATATATATATATATATTGATAATTATACATATTTACGTATATAGCATGACACAGATTTTTATGCACTATGTAATCATCTGTTTTTTATATATGTAGGTATATATTATAATACTGGGATGCTATTTTTTAAATAGTATAATTTAATTTGATTTAAAGTAAAGCTTAAACATGAAATAGAGAAGTAAAATCTTAAAAGTTAAATCAACATTAAAATTAAATTAATATGTAGACTATATTTAGTGCCAAGGTTACACAATTTGTGACTATGGGTCAATGAGGATTACATATTGTTTTTAATTTTAAAGGAAAGTAGAAGTCACCAATAATAATGAAAAGTATAAATAAAAAAATAAAATAAAAAATATAAAAATAATGTAAACATATCTACATAGAAGTATGGATGTTAATCCGAGTCCTCGTAATTGAGCAGATGTTTATTTTCATGTGTACATGCGATCATCATTTCAATTTTTTGTTTTAAAAAAACTTTTTTCTAAAAGGCATAATTTGTTTTTGTTCCCTATTTCACTATGAGTTTCTGAGATGTTATTAATTGCCATAAATATTCTAAGAGGGCGGTGCTTTTACTCATTGTAATATTTATGATTGTAATATCGATATTTCGATTGGTTTTTCAGGAGAGCCAAAATAAAACTTAACATCGTTATTGAAATGAATGCTTACTTTATAAATTATTCTTTCGGCCATGCACTGGTTGTTTAGTGGGGAGATAAATTCTTTTAGCAGTTAAAATTATTTTTAGTAGAGTTACCGTCGTATATAGTAGAGTTATTGATATTTTAAGGGTTGGACATGTGTTTATTTAATAATCTATTGTTATTTTGTGATCTATATTTATCGATGTTCTTGACACAACCTCAACTAACCTTAACATAGATTTTGTTGAAAATATTTTTTAGTGTAAGATAATGTTTGAAATGCTTTTGATTTAAATTTAAGTAAATTCTTCCGATGTTAGGCCATACATAGCGACTAAAAGGTGTGTTAAACAATATTATGGTAACCAGAACAGTTAGTCCTTCAGAAGCACCTAATGATTGCATATTGCATAAAATTCCGAGTCGTGCTATAGATGTTGAATAATATATATATATATATATATAATTTAGAGCTGTTTTATATTACATCGAGCACTGTTTATTAACACCAGAAATGTATCTATATATGTGCATGAACTTGGGTGCGCGCACACACCCACACACACCTACGCATACACACACACACACACACACACACACACACATGCACACACACATGCACACACAAACACCTATATATATATATATATATATATATGTGTGTGTGTGTGTGTATATACGGAACTTACCGATGATTAACGAAACTTCATTATGAACAACCCACAATTTGAAATGATTTCTTTGAACATTATTTTTGATCGATGCTCATATTTAAGTAGATATTCTGTTTTATAATCAAACAGTGTATATATTTATTTCTAGCGGCCTGATTATTTACGATATTTATTTTTTACGTTAATGTGTTATTCAGCAGGATTTGAAAGTGCGACGCCTATCCACATAAGGAAAGCCATTATGTTATCTGGCGCGTGTTAGACCTTTCGACCACGTAATAAAAATTTGTCGAAAATAATAAGGCCGGTAGAAAAAATAAATAATACTGTTTGATGAGAAATAGAATATCTACTTAAATACGGCTATCAATCAAAAATAGTATTCAAAATCATTTCATATATATATATATATATATATATATATATATATATATATATATATATATTCTAAACATATACGGTTAAATATAAGGGACAATGAATGCCTATTATGTTTAATCATAAGCCGTTCTAAACATCGTATTTTGGCTTTAATAAAGTTAAAATAATGACGAAAATTTTAAGGTTATTTATTTAATGTGTTTGCAGTTTACTGTGGTTTCATGCCTCTGGTTTAAAACCTTGTTGTTATTTATGTATTTAAAGATTTCAATTTTCTCTTGAAGTCAAAGGAAACGTGGTTCCTTTATTGATTTAGCTGTTCTTGCTTGTTTGAGGATTTTCCATTTAACTTTAGGTGTTTTATTTTCGTTTTTTAACTCCCAACAGTGTTAAGAAAGAGACGTCATATTTTGCTTTTATTTGTTATTGAAGGATGAGAGGTGATTGTAGAAGAGTCTTTTCAATACGTTCATGGTTTTTTCGATATACATTTTTTCATCTTTAGAATTCTCCATGGATGAAATTGAACCCATATATATCAGAGATTTTGTTAAGCATTTATTAGGAATGGGGCATTGGTTTGGGTTTCTACAGTTACAATGTTTGTTATTATGTGGCAGGCTGGTATTAGTGTTGGAATTATTTCTGTTGTTCGCTTTTAATATTGTTTTTATTGTGTGCTTTTAATATTTTTGTTGTGTGCTTTTAATATTTTTGTTGTGTGCTTTTAATGTTATGTAATTTAATTATTTTTTCTAGATTGTTGGAGCAGCTATAGCTTATTTTATTGTATTTCTATTGAATATTTTGCTTAGAAGGTTATTTTTGAAAAAGAAATGCTTTTCTTAATTTATTAAATTTATGTCCTAGTTTAAAGTTAACTGATTACCAATAAAGCAGAGAAGCATAAAGTAGTAAGAGAACTGACAGGACAAAATACCTGCCGCTCAACAGGATGCATAAAATCCAAGGATGGAACAATCATATGGGAGAAAGAGGAAATACTCCAGCGATGGAAAGAGAATATAAAGAATCTTTTTTGCGACAGGAGAGAACAACCGAGAATACACAAGGAGGTGGATGGACCGAAAATACTAAAATCCGAAGTGGAAGCTGCGATTTCCAAAATGAAAAGAAACAAAGCAGCTCGTCCAGACGGCATAGTGATAGAGCTGCTGACAGCCTTAGAAGAATATGGCATAGAAAAAATTACCGACAAATTTATAGCAGTGGAATAATACCAGACGACCTATGCAAGTCGATATTTATAGCACTGCCGAAGAAACCAGGTGCAAACGAGTGTGAACTACACAGAACTATCAGCTTAATGAGTCACATCACAAAACTGATGGTCATAATCCAGATAAATAAAGCGAGAAGCAGAATTAGGCCAGAGATAGTGCAGGAACGGTGCGGGTTCGTTAAAGACACTGGAACAAGGAACGCCATATTCATGATTAGGATGCTCTCCGAAAGGGCAATACAAATGAAGAAAGACATACCTATGTTTCATTGACTATGTGAAGGCATTCGACAAGATACGACACAAAGAATTGATGGAGATGCTCGGCAGCCTAGACATTTTCGGGAAAGACATAATAGTAATCAAGAATCTCTACTGGCAGCAAATGGCCTGCATACGGACAGGTAACGATCTCAGTAGATTTACAAAGAAAGAGGCGCAAGACAAGGTTGTCTTTTCACCGGATTTGTTCAACCTGTACAGCGAGAATATTTTGAGGACCCTAGACGACACGCCATGATTTGCTATTGGAGGCCACAACTTGAACAACATAAGGTATGCAGATGATACAGTGCTGATTGCAGACACGGAAAGGAAACTGCAGGACCTCCTACAGAAGGTAGCGGTGGAGAGTGACAAAAAAGGACTACAAATAAACTTTAAGAAAACTGAATGCATGGTCATCAGCAAAAGGTGCAACCCAAAATGCCAAATACAGAAGCTGAGCAAAGTACTAACACACAGGAAAATTTCACTAGAAACAAAGAAAAGAGTGCTGGATTGCTATGTGATGTCAGTTTTTCAATAAGGCAGTGAGTGCTGGACAATATCATCGAAAATGAGGACAAAACTGGAAGCAGCGGAAATGTGGTTCTAGAGAAGGATTCTGCGGATATCGTGGACTGAACATGCAAGCAACGATGAGGTGTTGGAAAGAATGGCAACCAAAAGGAAATTAATACCGAGCATCAGGAAGAGACAAGTGAAGATCCTGGGATACGCAGTGAGGAAGGAGGCCCTGGAGAATATGATACTCACTGGCCAAATAGAAGGAAAGAAAGACAGAGGAAGGCTGCGGATAACATATTTGCAGGGTCGGGTGGATGACGGAACGGTGGTTTCCAGGAGTAACAGGAACAAACATACTAAGGGCCACAAGGGATAGGGAGACGTGGAGAACCATGATCGCCTACGTCCTGAAGGGGCAGGGCACATAGAATAAGAAGATACCATATGATTTTCCTGTTTCTATTTTTTCTTTTTCAGCTCTTGAATTTTTCGACAAAGTTAATTTTAGATGATTGATATGCGCTGTCTTTGATAATTTTATTATAAATTACTTTGTGTTTATCAAATACTTCTTTATTTGAGGAGTGTTTATTAATGCGGCGTTCAACTGATGATGGGATATGCTTGTTAATGGGTGCTGGGTGATTAGAATTGGAGTTTATATAGATTGCGTTAGTATTATTTTTCATATAAGGTTGGAAATTGTTTGATACTATGTGTAATGTTATGTGAACTTGCTTGATATTAGGGTTAATTACTACGTTAAGACCAAAAGATGTTAACACTTTATGAATTAATTTTCTAGTTTCATCAACCTTACCTCCTGTAGATCTATTTATTATCATGAGTTTTATATATATATATATATATATTATTGACATATTAGATATATTAGATAATATATATATATATATATATATAAGATATATTAGATATATATATATATATATATATATATATATATATATATATTAGATATATTAGAATTATTATATATATTAGATATATTAGAATATATTATATTAGAAGAAAAAAGTATAAGTAAATGGAAAATGTTTTCGTGTGACGCGTTTCGTAATTTTTGACTCCAACTGACTAAATTCAATTTTACGTTGATGCGCACAAACGCAAATTCATACAGATTTTTCTGCTTTTGTTTACATCATTTTTGTTATTAAATATCCTAAATTGTATTAAGAGAAGATCTGCCACAAACGTAGACTCAAATTTTACGTAGATGAATTCGCGGTTAAAATGCTTTCGAAATATTTTCGTTATAATAAATTGTTTCCAGCTTTATGAGAGTAGAATTTTTAAAATAAAAATTTTGGCCAGTCTCATTACGGTCAGTAAGTAATGCATGTAATGTATAAAGAATCACCTCTAATAAAA
This sequence comes from Ascarosepion bandense, assembly GCA_037127315.1. Taxonomy (NCBI): domain Eukaryota; kingdom Metazoa; phylum Mollusca; class Cephalopoda; order Sepiida; family Sepiidae; genus Ascarosepion; species Ascarosepion bandense. The sequence continues at coordinate 4,949,398 of JBBBDQ010000191.1, forward strand.
CCATATATATATATATATAGATATATATATATATTCAATGTTTAATTACTTAGTTTTTGGTCATAATAAAATTAGACCAGTGCACATTTGTGTTAAAAGTAATAAAAACAATTATATTTTAGAACTTTTGAAAATTTCCCATCTGTAAACGCTTTATTATGCGACCTAAGTTTCTACCATGAGTGGTGTCTTAAGGCGATTTGCAATAACTGATTTTACCGTTTACCGTTTTTTTTAAGAACGCTCACGTATCGGTGGGTTTTTTGGGGCGCTCACCTGACAGGAGATTTTTGAACGCGCAACATTTAAAATTACAAGAAATTATAACGTTTTCATTCATGCTTGTATGAATCTAGGTATTTTTAGTATGGTTACACATAGTCATAATTTCTGTTCTTTCATTCAATAATTCATTTTTGTTTGGGAATAGCATAATCTCTAACTTTTCTTCCTAGCGCAGTCTACATATTTTGCCACCGTTGTAAACTGTAAACGGCAAAATCGGTTATTGCCAATCGCCTAAGGACACCACTTATATATATATATATATATATATATATATATATATAAATAACTAGCCTCTTAATTAATAAGATAGTGTATTATTAATGGAATTGATAATTTTCTGGTAAAGTCATTTATAAAATCTCACAATTATTATTGTAGATTATATTTACCTACCTATATATTAATAATGTCTGGATATGTCTTTCTCCGAATACACCTATGTATCTTCTCATGGTGTTAGCCAATTCTTGTTGCGAACTCCTGTTTAGTAATATTTGCGTATTCTCAACAGATACCCACAACTGAGATTTATGTTAAGGATATGCTGAGCAGACATTAGTTAACGTTTCTGGGAGAGTACGCATCTGCTAGCAAGATCATTTTTTTAAACAATGCCAGTACGCTAAATCTTTCGATCACGATTACTTCTTATTTCATGTATACATACATAATTGCTTGCTTCTCGTATTCGGGTATACCCATCTTCCGGGGCGGCTAGCTAATGCCCATTCTAAACGCCTGCTCCGGCACACTTGTGTTGTTTTAACACACACAGAGCTCACCGGTGGTTTATACTGCAACTATGTTGAGGGGACCTAAGTTACAGTTTTTGTTGGTAAGCGCGTTATCTAGCGTGAACAACAGTCTGAACAAGACCTGGTCGCTGAAACCCTCTGTCACGATGACTTATGAAATTGAGCTAGCACAACCATTGACTCCGCCACAAAGGGAGCCGTCTAACCTACTGCACTCACAAGGTTTGGGATAACCCGTGATATGGTTTTCAGGCACTATCCAAAGGTTTCATGAGCTGGAATCGATTCCTCTAAACAGATAACGAGCATGGTGAGATTCGAACCCGGGCTACATGGTCAGAAATGGAACGTTCTAAACACTCGGCCACGCGCCCATACATATGATTATACATACATACATAAATACATGCATACATACATACATTCGAACATTCTTTGACAAAGAAAAGCATTCAACGATTTTAGCTTTTTACATATAATTAATAATTAACTTTAAACTGAGAATTTAATTTAATTCATCTGCCAAGAAGCAATACTGAACGTAAACAAATTTCATTTTAATTATTTACATTGTTCGAAATATTGTTCTCATCATTACTGTCAAATTCACGACATTTCTGTTGTAGTACGCTCCAGCCTTCTTCAAATGACTGGAATTTTGAACCGAACACTTTATTTCGATCACTGGGGTCTATTGTTCCGTTTCATACTCCAGTGATCTTAATGCCAGTCACCTGAAGACGGTCGGGGAGTACAACGGCCGAAATGTCACGAATATGACAATAAGGATGAGAACAACCATCTGAACAATGTAAATCATGGAAATACGACCTCATTTCATAAGTATATCAAATATATTTCATTTTATCTAAAATACTTCAGGACCTCTACCTTCAATGAAATCATTCCTTCTATGATCATTGTAACAGGTACATTAACGATTGATTTCTTACATGAATTCGTGCACTTCTCTTAATTCTATCTACGTGTGAGTGGGGGGTAACGTCAGAAGATACTGGATTCCGTATTTGTTGTTAGAAAATACTTACGCTTATTGTTTTCACATAATATTTAAGCTTATTACGAAATTCAACATTCGAATTTGTTTCCTGGCGATTCTTGATTGACTGATCAAAGAAATAATTTCACTGTTATTATATCCTATCACCAAATACGCTGAAATATACACCCATGCGAAAAGCGCTTCCGTGCCTGATTAAAATAATATGATCAAAATAATTGCCTATGTTATATATTCACTAAATGGCATGATATGGTATCCTGCATACCCAACATTAATTACAAAAGCAATAACAGTAGAAGTGCATTTCGAGTTTCAGAATAAAAAATGAAGCCGTAAGTGAAAAGTTTAGACAATCCTTTGGAATATATAAACAGAGGATTCAATTTATTAACATATTGATTCTATATTTCTGAAATGAGGTATTATAACTAGATACACTCTTTATATTGTTTGGACTGTTGTCTTCATCTTTATTGTCATATTTGCAACTTTTATACCGTGTACGCGCCATCCTTCTTCAGGTAACTGGAACACATGGCACAGTAGATAATAGCGTAGGTTGAAGTAACCTATGACTTGACCGAAAAAGTTCAGTAGCCGGCTACAGTAGAGGGGAACAAAAACTTGGAGAGTTACTAAAGGAAAATAACTGAAATTGAGATATCCGGAAGAGACATAGAACTGGAACAATCTACCCCGGTGGACAAAATAAAAGATTTCGTTCGAAATTTCAATCACCTGAAGAATGCCGAGGCATATGGTTTCCGAAATGTGAATCTGACAACAAAAATGAAGACAACGAACAATGCAAATAGTGTAAATATTTATTCCAATTTGACTGTGATACCCTTCTTTTAATAGCCTTTTTTAAACTTATAGTTGACAAGTAAAACACCCATTACAAGAGTGATCAAATATACCATCTTTTGGTTAATCATCCGATCTGTAATTTTCAGATTTTATTATTAATTAGGAAATAGATGAAAATATCAGAAAGTTTAAAGGAAATTCGTAAAATGTTGACAAAATCTTTAGTTCAGTCTATCTGTATTTTATGTCCATTTAATTTTCTTTTCCATTTAATCTTGCTTGCTTAAACTTTTTAAAGTTTTAGTTTGCTTTTCCCATTGAAACAATTTTTTATTTCAGTTACATTTCACGTATGATATTCTTTATCTCTTATCATAATTATACTTCTCATTTTTAGTGAATTTTACTTTTTCTATTCTATATCACGTAGAAATAGTTTTAATCTATTTTTAAACAATTCTTTTAATAATCTTACTATCCTACAAATTGATCTTTCTCTCGAGGAGTCACAATATTTTGTTGTTTTTGTTTTCAATACAGTTGTCATGATATTAATTATTTTTATCCAAATTTTGTATTTCGACTCGTTTTATTCACTCTTCAACATATTTCTCCATTTTCATTTTCTTTTTTCCGCTCACACTTCTTTTCTTAAAATAATTTATTCTGTTTTGTTCATCATTTTTCTCATCAAAAGCCTATATTTTTTCCCTTTCATATCTATATTTATTTACCATTTTTATAGGGATTTCTTGTCGCGATCTGCTATGATATTTGGGTTTTATTATCTTCACTTATTCATTTCACATTTTCCTAATTCATTTTTTACTTTTTTGTTTTTGGCAATTGAATTCTTTTTTATTTATTCTGCCCTTCTTACTCGAATAAAACACTTTTCTCAATTTATTTCACTTTTTTGTTTCCTTTTTCACAAAGGCTTTTTCTTTTGACTTATATGCATCCGGTACTTTTGATAGAACCATTCTTTCTTTTATTACTCTTGTTACTCTCTTCTTACTTGTCTTGAATTTTCCTGATATTAACACTTTTCAGCTTAAGTCAATCTGTGCTTGCGAACATGTTTGTACATATCATTGTTTTGATATTTATTCTTTTTCTTTACGTATTTTCACTCACTCTTCTTTCTTTGTTTATATATATATATATATATATATATATATATATATATATAAAGTGTAGTTTTAATTAAAAACAAGACATTCATTTGAGAAAATTGTTTATAGAGTATCAAGATATAAATCCGATGCGTTTTATAATGTCAGACATAGCCATGTTTTTAACACGTCTCGAACATCACAAATAATATTCAGATACTTGGTGAGACTTTTCTCAACCGCCAGGAGCAAAAATCTTTCTGAATTAATTTATTGTTTGCTTTCTTCATTTTGTTTTTATTGCCTTTCAGTTTTTTTGGCAACTTTCCCTCTTTTTCTCAATTTTTCTTCACTTCATTTTACCTATGGCTCTAATTCTTTTAATTCCTACATTCCTGTCTTTTATTCCATCGCGAACATTTTGTTCGTTTTTCCTTTTATCCTTTCTGCTTTTTTCCTTTTCTTTTTCGACCTCTCTGTCTCTATATGCAATTTTCTTTACCCTTTTGATTCTCGATTTTTTAAAAATCTTATCTCCTCGATTTTTCTCTTTCAATTCATCCTTAAAAAACAAACAAAACAGTAAAGTTAATGATAATCAAGGATGGTGGTTAGCAGGAAGCACGTAGCAATATGCAAAGCCGACTGTGAAAGCAAGGGGCGTAGCACCCCCGCCAGTCATTCGCCGGTTTTGTCAGTCAGGTACACAGTGACGCCTCACCACAATCCAATATTCGGCAGGAAGTATGGCCGTAATTACAGCTTCTACGTTACATGGATGTGCCCGAGGGTTGGAGGGCGTGCTGGCTCACTATAAATACATGCCGGTAAAATCCGTTTGGAAAGCGAGGAAAAAAATAATAGAAGTTGTCGACGCATGATAGGGAAAGATGATGAAGAATGAAGAGAAAATTGAGATAGTAAGCGGAAGAGAATTAAGGAGTGGATACTAAATGTAGGCGCAGTTAGAGTTCTGCTGGGAGGAGAGGCTTCAGTTGGAAAATTGTTTAATAATGAATAAAAGAGAAACAGCGAGGAAAAAAATTGTTGTAGGAATGGTGAGTTATGAAGAAAAATATCAGATAGGGTGACTGGGGGAAAAAAGGAAAAGAAATAATGAAGAAAGTTAAAATAGAAAAATGAAGTTGACAAAATGACAACGAACATACCAATTAGAAAATGTAGAAGAGCAAGATAATGCATGAAAAGATAGTAAATAGAGATAATCTAAAAATGGAATTGGTAGAGAATAATAAATAAAAGGAAAGGTACAGTAAAAAATATATTGTAGAGAAAAGTAAATTACATAGAGAAAAAAAATCTCTTTTATTTGTGAAGAAAGAAAATATATGATAAAATGAAAATGAAAAATACGGCGAAAGAGAAAGGGAAAAGGTCAAGGAAAAAGAAGAGGAAAGGGAAAAGAAAAGAAGGGGAAGAAAAAGAAGGGGAAGAAAAAGAAAAAGAGAGAAAATAAGAAATCACTGGTAAAATCGCAAATAAAATTAGGCAAACAAGCAAATAACTGAGAATAAAAAACTCCACGAAAATGGAGAAGAAAATAAAAATTATTTTTTTCTGAGAGGCAATAATCTTAATATTTACATAATAATGATGATGATTTGAAAATATGAAAGAACAAAGTGATGAGGAAGTCTATTTCGTAAGTAGTTTTTATAAAGAAAAATAACATTGAAAGAAAAGCATGAAACAAGAAAAAATATAGAAAAAAAGCAAAAAAAATTGAAAAGTAAACAAAGAAGAGTACATTTTGGAGAAAGAGGAACGAATGTAAAAAAATAACAGAAAATAGACAGAAAAGAAGAAAAATAGAACTATACATAGATACGAGATGAATCAATAATAGACACGAGATGAATCATTAAGTCTACAGCTTGAATATTTAAATTAAATTTTGACCGTATAATGTTCGATTTATGTGATTAATATTCACCACTGAATTATGTGTATTGACAAGAATGATACTATTGAAAAGTAAATATTTGATATTTAAAATAAATTACTTCATAACAATTATGCGATGAACCTATTTGTTTTAGCTAGATAGAAATGTTAGAAAAACAGCATATACGATTAGTCAAAATATTGGGGAAAAATATAAGAAATATTGAAAATAAGAACGAAGGCATGAAAAAGCAAAAAATAGTTTAGTAAAGAAAAAAAACGAAATTTGAAAGAAATAGAATGAAGCTGGAAGGAAGAAAAAAATAAATGAATGAAACTGTGGGAAGGAGCTGACAAGCTGGATCTGTTGATTTCTTGGACAAAGGTGATTATAAAAAGAGTACCTCGGGCTAAAATAGATGTGATGGTGCCAATGATAGAATTAGAACTGCTTACAGAGAACCACTCACAACGACAACAGCAACAACGACAACATTTCTATTTAAGTTTCTACTGTTAATGGCGGAGTCGGCGCTGAAAAGGTTGTTAATGGTATTGTCAATGCGGTGTGAGACGCTGTCGCTGTAAGCAGTGATTTCAACGAAAACCGCTGAGAAAACTCGCTATGTCGACAACCGCACAATATTATCGTACATGTCGAGAAAAAATGTTGTGGAGACAAAGAAAACAAAGAAAACAGCTATGTTTCCTTGGTTTAACTTACACATCATATTTTTTTATGATGGTGGTTTATATAACTGTTTGATCATTTTACAAAGATTAACTCAATCAGTTTTAATAATTTAAATACCCGGTAACCAATCGACCAAGATACCTCCGTGTTGCAAATGCTTTCATTTCTTGCTTTATGGATTTCAAACATTCTTGATTTTATACTATATTTATGAAATTTCTCTCGACATTTTCCTTTGTCTCTTAATCTTTTTTAATCGGCTTTTACTTCATTTTCCCTGTAAGTGTATATATTTAATGCTCACTTTGCCAAACTCCCAGTGATCTGATTAAACAATCTCATATATTCTGTGCAATCAGTAAGTTTTAGTTTTTCTTTTAACTAAGTTAAGAAGTAAACTAAAAAAATTGCTTATTGCAAAATGTGAGATTCTGAGATCATGAAAACAGCCTGTTTTGCTGACACAAATTTCGTCATTTGCTATTCGTTAATTTCCATGTCCATTTACATGTGTAGATGATCTAAGTAGTTGATATCGACTCCTGAGTGTCGATGGGACTATCACTTAAATCGATATATGCCTGAGGAAATGAGATAAAAGAAGGTTAATAAATGCCAGTGGGTCGAGAACCCAATTAAATTCACCAAATGCCAACTTTACTTTCAACATTTGGATAACGAAATTCATATCAATCAGCCTACCGTCACTTTCCTTCATCTTAGACTGTTCCTTAATCGAAAGAGCAAGAAGACTGCCAAATTAATGGAGCTGATATACGTAACATATACGTAAAAGTTATTACAATAGATTATACATATTGTTTTTTTTGTTTTTTGTTTGTATTTTTTACTTTAATTCACTTATTATAAAGCCCCAAAGCTAGACAAAGTAAAGGATTACTAAGTAAGAATGTTTTAAGGGGGGAGGAGGAAGTAAGAAGTGCATATTATGAGGATATGTAGGATATATATTGGTTGACACTGGAGTTCAAGAGATTACCGTCTTTGAAGATTTCCTTACATTAACACACGGTTATAGATTAAATGCTCCCATTTTATGACACATGCCAACCATAGGATCCTAATTAACCATATCTCTTCTTACTTGATACAGAGGTTTAAAAAATGCTATAAATTTTGTCTTGATCAGAATGCAATCATTTTTTTATTTTCTTTTTTGTTAGAAATCTTACGATTTGTGTTCGTAAAATTGAATTTTATAGCTTCAGGCTAATAGTCATCGGATCAACTATTGATTTATTCTTGTCACTGAAGATGGTACTTAATGTTCACATTACTTTAGCACTGCAGATTTGACATTAAAATATTGGCCTCTAGGAAGAACAGCTAATTTCTCTTCGGATTATGTGTGTCGTGTGCGTGTATGTGCGCTTTTTATGTTTATATCATGATGATTGTTATAAATTTAGTTATTGGGATCGGAAATAAAAACTTCCTCGTTTTAGTTGCGGTTTGTATCTCTTAGCCACTGAACCATGAATTTTAGATAAATATATTTTTTAAATTTAATGAGTATTAAAATTTACGTTGCATCCTGCAATGTTTAAATATTTTGCACATCTTATTATGATTTGATTCTACGCTACTTAACATTCATAAAATATTAGAAGATAAGAGAAGCACTTTTCAACATAAAAATTAATTAAACAATTAATGAGGGAAAACCTTATATATAGAACGCAAAAATAAATTATGAAAATTTTCTGGGGAAGGGAACAAAACACAAGTCCAAGTATATAAATGAAACGAAGAAAAACATAAATATATAATAGAAAGTGTACTCTTTGTTTGAATGTATAAATAATAATTGATACAGAAAATATACTACAACAGCCGAATAGACACGATAAATGAAAACAATATAAAGACAAGGCGGATTGCTATACACATGCTAAATGTATTGACTAACGGGAAAATACCGGTAGCTTTTAATCGATTAAGTTTGATGGTACTGCAAAGAAACCAGGCAAAAATTGCTTATAGGAGGCATATAGAAAAATAAATTGAAAAATAATAATATTGGGAATTGGCGAAGAACAATACAGACAGAAATATAAATTCCTACTCTGAGTTTTGTCAGAACATTCAATGGAAACACCAAAAGACCTATACCTGAGCGTCATAAATTTACAAAGCATTCAGCAAAATATATTAATTTGTTCAAATATTAGGAATATGTAATATACCTATGTGTGGCTGTGTGTTGTGGTGAAATGGATATCGCCTCGCAATGAGAAGTCGGAGAGCCGAGTTGAATTTCAGTTGAATTCGTTTCATTCACTTGCGCACAAATACACTTAGGAAAGGCATTAATTCATCTCTTCTCCTTCAAGCTGTGGGTTGAATAGCAGGATAGATTAGGTTCTATTACCTTGGTTGGCAACCGGTCTTCCACAAAAGTAATGGCAACCTACTTCAGGAAAATCATTTGTCTAAGTTACCATGTCTCGAAAGAGACAAGATCGCCCAAGCGTCTATCACATATGAGAATGAAGTGATTGACTGAATATAGATAAAAAAGATAGTCAAATACCCATTAAATAAAATTGATCGGGGAACAAATTGCTGATAGAGAACAAGTTAAAACAAATAGAACAAAATGGACAGAATAGTTCGACAAAATTATTAACCCTGTTTTGCGAAACAATTCGGTGATTAGAAAGAGATGAATTTATTATCGGATAACATAAACTTAACAACATACGCAGATGATTCATTGTTGGTTCCGAAGAAAAAGCTGAAGATTTAAAAGCAAGAAATTGCTAAACATTTACTGTAGCAAACCGAAAGTATGACTGGCAGCCAGAAGGATAGCCTATGGTGCGAGTTACATATAGGAGGCATCAAAATTAAGCAGATGTAGAAATTAAATTATCCTATTAGTATAGACGACGGAATGTGTGACATAGACATGCGAAGGCGTAAGAAAAAAAAACGAGTGTTGGACTGCTATGTAATGGCTAATATCCCTATGGCAATGAATGCTTGACAGTTTTATCTCAGACGAAAAAGACTAGAAGAGATGTGGTTATGTGGTTACGATGATCAGAAAACGATTGACATGTTATTACAGAAACGAAGACTTAAGAAAAGGTGCTCCAACAACTCAAAAGATTTTGCGATACATAAGAAAGAATAAAATGTTTGAAGAATTTAATATTCATTTTGCATATCATAGTCAAGAGAAACATGAAAAAAGAAGAAAGCAACGAGCAACATACTTGAAAATGTTGAGCATATAGAAGGCGGAAAATAATACTAAATGTCGTAATGTAACAACTATTAAATAAAAAAGCTATGGAGAGCCATAATCAATTTTGTCATGAATAAAAATAACATATCGAGAGAGCAACTTTCCTCGGCAGATACGCACGCACAAGCACATGCTTATAACCGTATTACGTCTGAAAAGTTTGGAACATTTATATCTCTATCATCACTAATACTTTTTAAAATAATCATAGAGAAGATCCGTTTTTTTTTGTTTTTTAGAAAAAATTTAATTTACTTCATTAAAATTATTGAATAATATTGAAGTTGGTGCCTCGTCAAATTTTCCACATTAAATTTAATCAAAACTTTACCATAGACAATTGTTTGCTGAGACTTCAAACCATAATTATTTTAGTTAATATATACATTTTCTTTATAAAAGTAGTTGACCCTTTCATGTATATATATAATGGATTCTTTATTAAAACCACAGATTTCTATAAATTTAACCGTTATTTTAGTGTTTATTTATTCTTGTATATTTGAGTATATTTATTCTTGTCTACTTGCCTGAATGTTCGAGTGACATTAAAGGAAAATTTGTTCGAGTAATTTTATTAAAGAATATTTGTTCATGTAATTTTATTAAAGAAAAAATTGCATCCTCCCAAATGAATTGAACATACGTTCCTCATAATGTGCATAAATAGCTACCATTGGGCCCATCACACCTTAACAGACTTGACCGCGAAAAGCAGTTGTGTCTAAATTTCTTTCTTTCAATCGAAGTATTCATATCTGAACTTAAACGTTATTTTTACTGGATACTCGTATTTGAGAAGGCTATTCCTTTAATTATTAAACATTATATTTAATGATTTATTTTCGTCTATTGACCTTAGTATTCAAAAAATCTTATTAAAGATAAATATGTACTAATAGGATTATAATTCACTCAAGACCCGTAAACACTATTCAGGCGTATGGGGTCACATTTCTCCGACCGCTAGACTTTGCTGCAATGGTTTACATCGAATTTTGAATTAGTGTGCCCGAGTATTTAACCAATAGTGAGAAGGGATGTGTTGCCTTTTCAATATATATATTTTTTTCTTTTATCACTCTTCGTAAAGACGATTATTCCATTGATGATAAAATAAACAAAATATGCACCATTTTCTTATTTCTTTTGCTTGGAAATACGATGCTGAACAGAGGCGATAAATTCAAATATAAAATAGCGTCAAATATAATGGTAAAACAAACCAGCCTTCAGCAGCATGGTGAATTCTATCTTTTAAAATAAACTCACCATCTGCATAAAAGAAAAGTCTGTGAAAAACTGCTGAATATGTTATAAATTTAATTTTTTTAAATTGTTGTTTTTATATTTTTGTTAGAAAATAATAACTTTAATTGACAAATAATGAAGCGTTTGACATTGTTTGTAAATTTGGGCGTGGTTTGTAGATATATTTTGCTGTATGCATAAATATTCAGTTACCCATTTAAAATCACATAATTGAGAATTTTTTACACTTATATCGGAATGAAGCGTTAAGTAATTGAGAACAAGTTTCAATATGGAAAGAAACGAAAATATAGACATTTCGGTATATTTTCAAAGTTGGCCTTTCTATGGAAAAACATCATTCAACAAAGATTTCATCAGCCTCAAATGTGACTGTATGTTAAGATCAAGTGTTCTCGTTCATGTTAATTAACAATAGCAGCCTTCAGTATAGTTTTTTATAGTGCGTTGTTTATTCTCCGCGTTCGATGACGCCTCAGATGTTGAATTCTAGAGGATTCATATCAAAAGACCTAGTGGACTACATATTTGGAGTGGGGTTCTGATTGTGAAAATTTATGGCCACCAGCCCCTTGGCCACATGAATAATATGGAATGTAGTAGATACTAGAAAACGTTTGGCTCTCCCTCGATTAATAGTTTGGTTATTGTGTTTCAGTAAATAGATGTAGAATCGCCTTGAATCTGAGGCCTTGTTGGAAGAAGTCGAATCGCATAACATTGCTTCTGTAGTTTACAGCTTCAGTGTATCACATCGATATATTCATTGGTTCATCCTGTTCCCTTCGGTACTTACAAGAAGCTCACAGTTTGTCATTGTCTGTTGTTAGTGTCTTGCACCACGAGTATTTTCTACCTTTTCGCATTTTCTGTTGTACTGAATGTTCTCTTGTTAATGCTCTCGAAACGTTTGAATGAGAAATTAGTTTTTTCAAATGTGGCGCTCATTATGTAACATAGTACGTGTGTGTGTGTGTGTGTGTGTGTGTGTGTGTGTGTGTGTGTGTGCTCGCACTTAGGCCATTCATTAATATACTTTTAAGCTACTGTTTATTCAATGCAAAACTAACAAGCCATTCATAGTAGTTGGATAATGAATAGGGATGCTTTATGAACGTAAGAATTGTAGATTATGAGCATAAGTTGGATAGATAATGGTTAACGCTATACTTGATGATGTTAATATTCTAGCGGTAGGTAGAGTATCTTACCGAGAGTATGCCCAACAATCGGCGTTTGTGAAAAAAAATCTCTGAGAGGAACTTCCTTTATAACAATGGAATACAAATGAATGAGGATTGTCATTCGCTGTGTACACGAACTTAACCTCCAGATTGTCTTAGCTGCAAAGGTATGAACTGATGGAACCAAAGGGACGTTGCTTGTCAGAACATTTTCTATGGAAAAAGCAATAGAGTAGCAATCGAGGTTGCGTCTGTAAGAAATAGGTTGTGGCGTGGAAAATAATTCATCATCCTTCAAGGCAGCGTAAATTCTTTAGAATTCTATCGAGGTTAGAATAAGAGGATTTTACAAATCTAGGTATGACATGGAGGCAATATTCTATTTTTCGTTTAATTTCACAGAAATTCAGCTGGAGACGGGTACTGTTTGTGGTGGTATAAACAGTAAACAATTACTCCAAGGTCTATACCGATGGCGAACTTGAGTCCAAATACACACTCAAATAAAAGTGTCTCAGTGAGCAACCATTTATAGTGACCAGTAAGAATTCATGATCAGGTCTGAAATGGTGAAAATATATTAGCTTGGTTTTTATGCTATTTAAATTAAAAACCACATTAGATTTTTGAGCTAGATGAAAAACCAGCCGTAATATTGATCATCTAGACATGTGGATGTGAACACAGTATTTTCTAAAGATCTGATAACATTCTTAAATACACTTTTAATTTGAAACATAAAAAGTGTAAAATCGAATAGTCCACCTTGTGAGAGGCGTGCATTGATCAGACTTCAGAAGCCTGACTAGTGACAGCAAGATGCAAGAACCTCATTCATAGCAAGAACTTTGATAATTTCGAGAATTCTTTCAGTAATTCAATTGCTGAAAGTTTTATAACAATCCCGCTATGCTACACCTTATCTAAAGACATTGACAGTACGAGCGATCACCTTAGATTGCTCTCATAATAACTTGATTATTGATCGTCGCACAGATAATATGTGTTACGGTATTTATTTACCTGTTCGACTGAGTAACAGCATCATTTACTGCCTTTGATATAACAACTATATTTCTTGTTCTCTCGTTCAACTGCAACCGACACATAATAATCAAGAGTTTTCGGCCTGGGGAAGTAGGTGGTCAGACGTAAGAAGTGATATTGTCGAAGACATGTCTGACATCCATGACTTGGTTCTCCTGCTTGTGTGGCGTGATGCAGTGTCCTGTTACCAGATATAAGGTCTTCCAGCAGTCACCATCTAGACACAGGACAGCACTACTTCTTCAAGGCAATTGATGTAGGGGTCTGTGTTGAGTCTAAGGCCCTCAACGAAAATTCCCGGTGTTCTTTTTTTTATTAGAACGATCGGAGTGAAATTTCAGAACTGCCTTACCTTCGTAATCACCATTAGCCTCATCAAAGTCTTTCCGAATCCTTTGCACTGTCTTCAGATTGACACCCAATATTCTTCATATTGGAGCTTCCGGCACGATTGACAAGCAGTACAGCAAGCAATTACCAAAATTCTGGCAGAGTGAATTACATCATGTTGTTCTTTTACTCACAGACTGTCAAACTGAACCTACCATGCTTTGCAATCGTCAAAATCAAAAAGAGACAAACAACATGATTGAAATTAAGGCTATAAAATGGCGACGATTTGACCCTCACAACTTGTATATGTGAATCAGTGGCTATGAGCCCTCATATTATATGAAGGTGTCTAGGAAAGCATTTTATTTTCTATGTAAACAATAATCACTACTTGGTTTTCAGTAAACTGGGAAAGAAACTGTTTTCTTTTCAACGAATATTAGTACATAGATAGGCGTGTTGTATACATCCTAGTAATTAAGTCTATATATCGGTATATTTTCAGAAAGACATGTATGTTGTTCATATAGAAATTGTGCGCACACACCCACCTACACACACACACACTCTCTCTCTCTGTATACACACACACACACACACACACACACACACACACACACACACACATATATATATATATATATATATATATATATATATATATATATGTATGTATATATTTCATATGTAAATTAGTATTAGATTTATATTTCTTTAAAATTGGTTATTATGGGAACTAATAATATTGTGCATATTTCTTGTACAGGAATAGCTAATCTTCAACGTTTTTCTATTAAATATTTTATTTAGAGGGTTATCATTGTGAAAGTGCATACTTAATAATTTAAGAAAAAATAATATCTTCCTCTAGCTTTTCTTTATCAATCTGTCTTTCCACTACACTAACATTTCTTCATTTTAAGTCCGGCTAGAATTGAACAATGCATGACTCTAGTAAACACGTTTAAATAATTATTCCACAAATGAAAAGATTTGAATTTACATATGAAATAAATGAATATCTGCTCTGTAAATTAAATTTACATCGGGCTTTCTGTTAGACTAGTTTTAATATTTGCTTAATATTACTAGGATCCTTTGTGATTATTTGCAAATCTCCTCTTAGATTTATTGCTACGCTCTGTCTGTCTGTCTGTCTGTCTGTCTGTCTGTCTCTCTCTCTCTCTCTCCCCATATATATATATATATATACGTGTTTTTGTGCGTATGGCTACATGTATACTGTTGGTGATCGCCCATTTTTACACACCCAATGGACTCGTCCAAGGTGTACTTATAATCCTGCCTACAGAGAACGGGGGTGTCTGTAGTGTGTTAGAGGGTTGTTGTTGTTAGAGTTGTATTGCTTGTCAGAGCAGTTGAACTGCCGCTCTTTTCTCATCAAGAATATAAACTTATTATCCGGACTTACTTCTTTTTATATATTTGACTCCTACTAACAATTATTCCTTAATCAACTAACCGTGTACAGGTTGTATATCTTTTGTTCGATATACTTGCATTCTTCTTCTCATATCTGTTTTGTGTTATTATTATATTGTGTGGTTTTCTTAGTTAATTATTAAACACTAGTATGATGATTGCATTTTACAGCACATTTGAGCTGTAAACAAATATTACGCCATTAGCTGAGTATATACTTTACTCAGCAAACGAGGTTGGGTAGCCCAGCCAACTTGTCTGACATAGGGAAACAATTGTGTATTGTTAGAAAAAAAAAGGAAACGACTTATCCAAAACTAACAGTCAAAATTAATTGAAAGCTGATACCAAAATAACCTGGCCCTCCATAACACCTTCACAGTACCAAATTTCTAAAAATGTGACAAATGAAGGTACTCTATTGTATAATGTATCTGAAATAAATGTTCATTTTTTTTAATTTAATTACTAAAATATATATATATATATATATATATATATATATATATATATAAATGTCTGTGTGTGTGTGTGTGTGTGCGTGCGTGTCTGTGCCTGTGTGTGTGTGTGTGTGTGTATATATATATGTGTGTCTGTGTGTGCCA
This sequence comes from Ascarosepion bandense, assembly GCA_037127315.1. Taxonomy (NCBI): domain Eukaryota; kingdom Metazoa; phylum Mollusca; class Cephalopoda; order Sepiida; family Sepiidae; genus Ascarosepion; species Ascarosepion bandense. Next base: position 4,965,147 of record JBBBDQ010000191.1, read on the forward strand.
ACAAAGTATTCTTCCAGATATTTTTCGGGAATTTTCAAAAATTTATTTGTTTTATTCGAATTATTCTTCTTGGCCTTGAGTGCTGCTGATTAGCAGAATATTATATAAAGGTATCGAAGATGAGACCAACTGTTAGAATAAACCGAATAAGCCCAGGTATATTAAAATCAAAAATATTTCTAAATTGACAAAAGACAATACGAATGTGCTGTGATACACACGTAACGAAATGAAAATTGGATTTAAAAGATTTTGCAAGTACCCCATCGATATTCTTCGGGACTGTGGAATAGAGGATATCGGCTTACCGGATCAGTGGCGTATTGGAGATGGCAAAGATATCAAAGATCACCAACTGAAGGCAAGGATTATGACAGCATCCAACAGCTTTAACACGGAGAACATCCAAAAGTGTTTCAAGTGATTCCGAATTCGTCAGGAAGCTACGGTTGAAGCCACGGCGATTTTACTGAAAGAATTTATTCTTTAGTATTTCAAAATATTTTTGTGCAACTTTTGTAAATATATCTGTTAAAAAGCGTTGTCAGTGTTTTTATCTTTTTTGCGTAATTTAGACGACAATTCATCCATCACACCCTGAATATACCTATGATTTTTTATGAAGAAATTCTTTGTATTTTTTCATTTAACTCTCTATATGCTATTGTATGAATTTCCAGACATCAGCTACTTATCGAATTCTCTCTTAGCAACATTGAATCCTGGTATATTTTCTTTTTATCACATATTTATTTTATAGCTTTTGACATTTTTTTCCAGTTTTTTTTTACTCAACGTACGTATACGTATTGTTATTGACTTTTCTCCAAGTTTTTCCCGATCTTGATTTTTCATTTGCATTCGTCCCCACCCCACTGTCTTTTTCTCGTTCGCATCATTTCCATTCCACACTTTGCACTTACTACTTTCGTTTTCTCGACTGAATGTTGCCAGGAGACATACACTGATTGGGAGGTTAAATCAGTAATGAAGAGCTCTTCATTGTCCATTTGCTGGAAGCGACGCTATCGACAGAGAAGTGACTCGACAGAACGCGAGATCAAGATTGAGATAAAGTCCACCCTGATCGCTGCAGGCTTTTCGTCTTTCAACCGCACAAAAGCACGTGAGAACAGCCTACAGCAAACCTCTGTAAAATTAAAGACAAAGTGCAGGTACATGCGTGCGCAGAAGTCGATAGGGCTTTTACGAGGCTGATCATTTGTCACATTTGAACAGTTCTCTTTTCTGGTGGTTACTGGAGGAGGGGATCTTGGCTGTGGTCATCACCATCGAACTTATAAAGGTTTGGCTAATGGAGACCAAGTATGGTGATGAATTAAAGTTATTTCTAACATTAGTGAAATGTAGAAAAAGGTATAATAATACTAAGAAAAATAATGATTGTGACTATGTTACTACTTTTATTACTACTACAATAATGAGGATGATGATGATTCACTCTTACTCAATGTCGAAAATAAAATGGTTTAGAAATTCAACCCGAAAAGATTGAGACTAAAGAAATCGGAAAATGAAAGAAAGATATTGCATTAGTTGATATTATTTGAAACTAATAACTTTATGAAAATTAAAGAAAAAATAGTAAGAAACGTAGAAATGTACGACTTAAATATTAGATGCAAATATTTGAAGGGATTTGGAAATAATTGGTGGGAGAATAAAATGAAAATTTCTAGATACTAAGATTTGATAAAAATGACTAAAGATTGACCACACTGTACAATTAATCTTACTATAATCTTTTGCATATTAAATTCATTCTCTTTTGTGCTATTTCTAATGTTTTCAGAGATATGCTCAATAACTATGCAGTTAAACCGCCTACAAGAAGACTTTTAGTGAATACAATTATCGGAAAAATAAAGAAATAATTTATGAATTTTAATATCAATTATTGAGAAAACAATATTCGAATGAAATAAACAACGAAAGCTTTAGAAAAAGACAAAACATCATTTTAAAACTTTTATTTTAACTGTATATTTCATTATATGTGCCTTGAATCGCGATCATAAATTAAGCAACTTAATGTAAAAGAAAACACAAACTTGAAACAAAAGAATATATAAACACGATCATCTAGTTGTCTTCCAATTGATGCAAATATGAAAACAAATTAAATTAATCACATGCGAAAATTATAGTTTTAATAAGGGAGACGAACGTGTTCAACCATGTTCCTGCCTGAGACCATTAATTAGAAACAAAGTAAATATTTACAGAAAAAAATAAATTGATTAAGTGTGCGAACAATTTACAGGAAGAATTTAATCTTACTTAATTTTCACTATTACTTTCTTTTTTAAATTCATACTACATCTAATTTTTTATCGTCAGAAACAAACAGAAGAGTTCAGTCTGTTTTGCAAACACGTCATGCTTTCAGTGATGCTTTCGTTTAAATTGTAATTAGGAATGGAATAAGACCAAATCATTTTAAAAAAATTTCTACGTTTAAACGCGCCTAACACTAGCAAGAACGAACACTAATAATAAATATTGAAATGAAAATTAAAAAACAATCCAAAAACGAAAAATGATTTTGATGGCATTTGTTTCTTTTAAATTATAAATATATTCCAACGGTAATTAAAGATCTAATAAATTCCTCTTTTCATTTGCCAGATATTTTAAAATATTTAAAATATATATACGAAATATTACTTATAAGCTCATGTGTGATGTGTTTGAAATCACTCATTAGTAGAATAACTCATGATCTACGTTGAAATTAATGTTTCCAACTATTTCATACAAGACTTTATGAGAAGGATGCAACATTTACATGCAAATATTTATTTATTACATGAACGCTTCTGAAAATCATTAAAATAAACGTGTAGAAAGAAAATGTATGTTTTCAATATTCTCATCCAAATGTTGGCTCAAACGTATATATATATATATATATATACATATATATATATATATATATATATATAACATCGAACTTGTTTAGTGAGGCTCGAAATGTGATGAGAGTAAATATAACTGGATTAATGTAAATACTAAAACAGGACATTAAGGAATAATTTCATTTAAAACATAACAATAAACAAAAATTTCCTTTAAAACACACACACACACATATATATATATATATGTTTCATTTCAAATTGTCGGTTGTTTATAACCAAGTTTCGTTAAAATTCGTTAATTTCCGTAACATGTTTACATTTGTTGACATTACGATACATTTCAGAGCAGATATGCTTGTTTACGCTGAATCGAAAATTGTGTTATATAGGCTTAATAAAAAACCCGTTTAGACTGGAGGCTATTCGTGGTCGAGAGGTCTAAGACATTGCCAGATCAAATGGTAGCTTCTCCTATGTAAATTGTGGTCTCAGGTTCAAATCCTGCCGAATAGCACACATTTTCGTAATAACAATTTATCGTAAATAATCAGGCCGGTAGATATAAATATATAATGCTGTTTAATTAAAAAACAGAATTTAAATACGAGTATCGCTAAAAAATAATGCTCAAACTGTTCATTTCATATATGTATATTTTCTAAACATATACTGTTAAATATAAGAGACAATGAATGTCTATTATGTTTAACCATGAGCCGTTCTAAACGTCGTATTTTGGCTTTAATTTCAGTTGAAAATAAAGACAAAAATTCTCCAACATTTGGATAATTTTTTATTAATTTGGTTCTAAGTTTTCAACTCACATGAGCCATCTTCAGAGATATTATTAAGACGGTAATACAGTAACAGCCACCATCAACGATGATTTTATTTTGTGTTGACATAAAACTCCGCTAGGAAACGGCAATATTTACCAAAAACAACAAACGCAGTAAGCAAATTTGAAATGCGGTTCTATGACGTCACACCGCGTGATAGCGCGAAATGACAACAGAACCATGTATTCAAATGACCGGATTTAAATTATTATCGTCATAGTAACATTTCTGAAGGTGGCTCATGTGAGCCGAAAGCTTAGAACCAAATTAATAAAAAATTATCCAAATGTTGGAGAATTTTTGTCTTTATTTTCAATTGAAATTAAAACCAAAATACGACGTTTAGAACGTCTCATGATTAAATATAAAAACATTCATTGTCTCTCATATTTAACAGTATATGTTTAGAAAATTATTTGCTGCCTCGATACACTAATACATACACACACAGACACACACACACACACACACGTATATATATATATATATATATAAAGCATCGAACTTAATGAGTCTCGAAGTATGATTGTATATACAACTAGATTAATGAAAATTCTAAAACATAGAACATTAAGGAATAATTTCCTTTAAAACAAAGCAACCTTTTATTGTGTTGCTTCTATTTCAGATATAATTATATGCATATGTGTGTGTGTGTGTGTGTGTGTGTTAGAGCAAAATAGTATATATATATATATATATATATAATATATGTAAACAGTTTCTTTCTACTGCCATGCCAAATAAAAATTGATTTAAGTATAAGGATCATATTCCCTTTATTATTAAAGGAATACAAAAGTATTTCGTTTAAAAAAAATTAGGCGCCTCTTGGTCGACACTTCGTCAGAAATCGTCGGCACTATAATACAAGGAATTTGATAAGAACAATTATTATCAATGACCGATGTTATGAATTATTTAGTATAGATGAGATTTTTTTAAAGATTGGTCGTTGATTATAATTTTTCCTATCAACTTTTTGCTTTATATTGCCGACGATTGGTTTTCTGACGAAGTGTCCTCCGAAAGACGCCTAATATACATATATTAATCCTCCGCATACAAGCCTGTTTTGCTGTATCACAACTCATCAGTGTGGCTAGAAACATACAGTTGCTTCTGGCCGGAATCAAAACTGGACCGAGTTGGTGTCAGTCGAAGTCGCTAACTTTTAGCCATAGTTTTTGGTCATAATAGGATTAGACCAGTTCACATTTGTAGTAAAAAGTGTTCAATGCAATTATATTATAGAACTTTTGAATATTCCCATTTGTAAACGAATTATAACTATTTTATTGTATGGCTATATATATATATATATATATATATATATATATATATAGGTATATAATCATAACATAAAAGTTATTTTATGGTATGGTTACAAGCATAAAATACCTATTAGTGTCATAAAACCATGGATGGAAACGTGATAACTTCTTTAAATTTTGAAAATTGCGCGTTTAAGAAAAATTCCCGTTACATAAGCATTCTTTAAAAAAAAAGAACGTAAAATCTCAGTTATTGCATATCGCCTGAAAACGCCGCATGGTAGAAAACTAGGTCACGTAATAAATTGTTTAAAAATGAAAAATATTCAAAATTTCTACAATACAATTGTATTGAACAGTTTTTAATACAACTGTGTACTGGTCAAATTTTATTATGTCAAAAGACTAAGTAATTAAATAATTCTATATATGTGTGTGTGTGTGCAACTATTTTAGTGCTGTGTACGTTTACTTTAACTGCTAGTCATCTCTATAATCTAGTAATTCGACTTTTGAATTTTAACTTGATGGCCTTACGTCTAATTCTTCAAAATCGATTTTTATACCAACAAAACCCTTTAAAAGTAATATTTTATATTTTCATTGTTCTTATTTTTTATTTTCAATCTTGTCGCATCTAAAAATACTACATTAAATACAGTTTTGTTCTATTCTTATTCAAATAATATATGTCTTCTCTGGATTATATAATTACACTTTCCCCCAATATTCACTGGTCTACACCCACAATTCTTTTAAAATATAACCTCCCACTCCGCTGCAATCTTCTAATATGGAGACATTTTTTATGTTTTTATTTTAATTTTTTTGAAAATTTCCTTATCAATATATATAGAACCAGTGAATAGACTACGTTTCACTGCCTGATGATGGTGTATTGAACACCGATACTTAATAGATATTGAGTTACAGTATACTAGTATTATAACAATAATCACTATATATCTATATATATCTATAAATTATATTCTCATTATTAAGCACTTTTTACAAAAATAAATTTTAAACTGTGGTATATGTATCCATTGTTTTAACCATATATATATGTGGGGGGGGGGTGTGGGGGGGCGCAACATCCTCAGTGTCGTCATCAGACATGCGGACATAACCAATAACAATATTCACAATAGCCATAAATGATAATCCATCCTAGATAACGCAACGAAATCCAGTAGATTAAGAAAAATCAAGAAAACTGAAACATTACGAAAAAAGAGCATGTAAACAACCTCATTGCTACGAACAACGCTAATGCTTATAGCTTAAAAATCAACCAAATAATTTCTTCGTGCATACCAAATAATCACAGCAGAGCAGCTAACAACGACCTTCCACAGTGCCTGAAAGCAACAAATACCATAGGTGATATTATAACCTTTGTTGAACATCGAAAGACAATTTGGCAATTTCTTATTTATTGAAACAATCAACATAAATATTGACTGTGTCTACAATCGCCAAGCAAAACCTCTTCCAAGACTTCAAACCACTGCCGAAAGTACTCTTTACTAGTATCCCGAAAACTCCATTTTCCAACTATAATGACAGCAAGTATATGCAAACTAATGACTGTCAACATTGTAAACCCTTCAAATCCTGCTTTCTCTAACTTTTACATGTTTTATATTCAAAAAGATTGTTGAAACTACCCAAAAATTAGAAATCGACACAGGTTACGTATATTTTCGTTTTGATAAAAATTAAAGATGAAATCAGAAACCTAAAATCAACTTTAAAACATCACAAAGTTAAAATTTACATTTGAAATTATGATTCATAAAATCCCTTTCCTTGAGGTCGAGAGAGAACAACATTCTAATGTATATATTAACCGTATAGAAATACCACCAATACGAACTCGTTTTTAAGACTAAGTTAGCCAATACCCGGAAAAATATAAAATAGCAATAATAACAAATTCTTAAGTAGAGTACTCCAAAAATTCTCTTCCCAAAGATTATTTATAAGTCAAATGAAACACATAAAACTTTCCAGCTAGATAAATTTATCGTAAATAATCAGGCCGGTAGAAATAAATATATATACTGTTTGATTATAAACAGAATATCTACTTAAATACGTGTATAGATCAAAAATTAATATTCAAACAAATAAATTTCAAATAGTTTCTTGTTTATAACTATTTCGTTAATCTTCGTGACATATATATATATATATATATATATATATATATATATATATATATAATGCCTAGCTATTAGTTTCAATGCACACCCGTAGACTATTTTAGGACAAAGCCAGCACGTTCAAAATGACGTGTGACTTCGCGCTAGCACTACCATCAACGGCTTCCGAACGATCCCTTAACAAAATTAATGTCATAAGACTTAGGCTACAGCGTTGCAGTTTATTCAGGCACTTTTCAAAGTTACTAGGCACTGGAATCGCTTTTCCTTTTCTCTCTGACAAATTGACCATAGTGTGAATCGAATGTTCTAACCACTCGCCCACGAATCAATCATCGCATTTAACAATATTATTTCCACTAATGAAATAATACGTAGTGAATATAATCAATCGTTCTTATCATATCACAAAAGTATTCTCTTTTAATTAATTAAAATATATTAAATCTACTTGGTTTTGAGTTCTGTAAAGAGGCGTTAGAGTTAAATGTGTATGAGATGCCTATCAATTTCCCATTTTAATTAGTTCTAATCGGTGAACAAAATTGCGGAATTGATTAAAGAAAGTGTCATAGTGCAGTTATGATATAACACTTTCATCTGTTCTGATCAACAATAAGTAAATTTCAGTGAGTAGGAATCTTATCAATTTTTAATGAAACGTTAATTTTTAATTCGACAGCAGGTAAATGTTTCATTTTTTGTAGATAATTGGTTGGGTAATCTCTTCAGCGAAATTGTTAAATATGAGTATCTATCAATGTCCATATTTGAAAAAAAGATGTATGAAAGTTTTTGATGCATGAAATTTTAGGCACGACTCTGAGTTTAGTCGGACCTCTTTTTCTCACGGTTTATTTAATCTTTATTTTCATCTATGTCACAAGGGAGCAGTTTACAGCAAACTATTAAAGAGACATTTAGGAAATGAGTCATGACCAAATCAAAGATATTTTCTATAACGAGAAGAAAGAAAGCAAACTTATACAAATATGTTCAAAAGATAGAGACAAAACTAGATCTTAAGTGAAGTAGAATGAAGTATTGAAAAAAAGAAAGAGAGAAATGAGTAAAAGTGAATTGAATAAATGGATGTTAAGAAATGAAATCCGAACATTAAAACATTATAAAAAGACAAAGATGTGGTGAAGAAATTGAATAAATGTGAACTGGTTTTAAAAATTGAAGGAAAGAGAAAGAATAAAAGGAAAAAAAGGGAAGGCAAGAGAAAAAGCAAAGGAAGATAGAAATAAAGTGAAAAGACATATTCTGAATTATGAAATAAGAGCGAAAGAAAATAGAAAAAAGAGAGACAGGCAAATGAAAACAATTATGAAATGCAGAAAACCATTGAAATTATCCGCATAAAAACGACGAGAAGAAAATAATGAGTGAAAAAGAATTTCGGAGGAAAATGCATTAAAAACGAAGCAGAACAACCCACCCCCACCCCAAAATATTAACAAATCAAGAATAGAGAACTAAAAGTAAAATCAAAGAAAAACAATTGTTGGTGCTTTACTGTAATAGAATATTATGAGAAAATAGTAACATATAGAACGAAAAAAGTGAGAAAAGTGGAAAAATGAAAAATGAAAGAAAATAGAAAAACATATGAGAAGCTTGATGAGACGCCCCTTAGAAAAGACTGAAAAAAAAGTACGTAACGAATGAAGGTAACTTCCAAGTGATTCGGAATGAAAATCTTATCGGTTGCACGCCTATTTCTGGCCTTATTTGACGACCCCCATTTCAATCATTGTACTGTGAGGCTCATAAGGGCGAATTGATGTTTGCCATTTTTCTCATTTCGCACCACCGATTTGCCGCCAAACATGCACTCATCACCAGAGAGCACATTTTTGTGCTAACACAAAAAGTAATAATTCTCGTTAATAAAACGAACAGCAAACAGTCTTTTGTGTCGTGTCGATGATTGGCGGCCGATGATCAACGAACGAGTACGACGTCTTTCCTCATGAATGACTCTCATATGTAAATACAGGTAGTAAGGCGGACATAGCGGATAAGACACATTTACTAACCTTCAAAAACAAGTTCTCATTGTTTCAACATTATTCCTTTGCCTAACTATATATGCGCGTATGCGTGTGGTTGGGCGCATTTGTGTGAATGAATGCGCATGCTACTTGGAATAGACTTCCGAAATATATTTTATTTGCACACTAACACGCACACGCACGCACACACACACGCACACACACACACACACACACACACACACACACATATATGCATACTTTTTAATCTATTGAAGCACATTTGCATTTTATAATCACACTATGTATCTGAGTGAATACGATAGAAAAGGTTACAAACAAAAACTACCCAGAAGAATGACTAAGTCGAAAACAACACATCTTAAGGAAAGTATTGGGCTTAGATTTTTTTTTTATAATCGTATCACCTCGAGCAAGGCGGTAACGCCACTGAAGCGCAGGGGGCTACGTAAGAGTGAAAAGATTGGAAAAGAGAAAGCCGGGAACCACATCCTAAACAGGAAACAAGGGATGAGCCTCTTCACCTGTTCAATAGACGTGGGTGGAGTGTGAACCGGGTGATAGATTAATCTATCTACACCAATTTTGAATTATTTTGTCTATTCGAATATAGAACGAGGTTCATTTCCAGTTATTTTAAGCCAAATCTTTTTTTCTAGAGGGGTTAAAATTCAAGTAAATATTTAACGGGTGACAGTATGCATGAAACAGTTTATTTACTAATATATATGGTACGCATTTTTCAAACGTGACATTTTTTTTATCAAAAATATATTATTTTATAAATCATGAAAATTATTTAAAAAGGTCAGATTCCGTTAAAATATAAGCTATAGATATGTGTGAGGATGTACTGTGTGGTGTAGTGATTAACGCCTCGGAATTAGGAATCGAATTCTAGCCGGATTCTTTACACTCGTGCGAAAATACCCTTGGGAAAGTTATGAAACTATCTCTTCTTTCTTTACCCATGATGTGGGTTGAATATCAAGACACACTGGGCCCAATAGCTTTGTTTAACAACTAGTCTACCGCTGAAAGAAACAGTTGCCTACTGTGGAAAACTTTCTTCTTATACAGTCATGAATCAAAAGAGATATGATCGCCCAACCGTATATCGCGTATGGTACTTATATACATTCATATATATCCCATAAGGATGGAAAAAGTTAACTGTAGCCATAATATTAATTAATTTGCAAGGTACTTTCTGTTCTTTTATTTTAACAATTACTTTTTCGTGTTTTTCAAACTGAAATATATATTTCTGTTAGGCACATTCTATCGTTTATTGACACAATGAATATTAATAATAATTAAAATTAACTTTCGTAACATTTACCTATTCATCATTGCTTAAGACCAAAAATATTTTTTCTATCAACATTTTAATAAAATGAATCACTCCACAGAGAACAAATGTACGCAATGTTTCCTTTATTTTTTAATAAACATATAAATAACTTAAAATAAATGATATTATTTTTTCTTTTTCAATTTTATTACTTTTGTGGAAATGTGTGTTTACCCCCATTACATTTTAATTATATTTTTGCTTAACATTATGTTTTACACGAGTTCCCACTTTCCCTTCTCTATGTAAATAATTTTCGTGTCCAGTTAACAATATTAACAATAATGCCAACGAGCACCTTTGATAATGTGTTGGCTGAAAGGATCCTAAGTTCGCCATGATGACGTCATTTATATATATATATATATATATAAATTAAAAAAGGATTAATATATATATAAATTAAAAAATTATAATATATATATAATATATATATATATATATATAATAATATATACAAATTAAAAAAGGATTACATATATATATATATATATATATATATATATATATATATATATGAAAAATAATTTTAATATCATTTTAAATGTTGAATTATTGAAATTGTATCTATCTAGAATTCAATTCTAAATCTGGAGTTTATATTTGGCCTAAGTTTACAAACATTATGTTTTAAACACGTAGGATAAAATTAGTAGTTTGCATGATGTAATTATTGCAAAAAAAATTACTTAAATATTTACTATGAAAAGTTCAGCTTGAAATTTGTTATCAAATTACATTTTATATATTAAGATATAAATAAATAAACTATAATCGCTAAAAATACCAATAATAATATAGATAAAATGATTTGTCTGAATATATTATGTTATAGGATAATTTGTCTCAGGTGTGGTTTTGTCATGGACCCACAAAACACTCGTAATACTTTGTATGCACCAATACGTACATGTAAAAAATGATTATGCATGCATGTAGGTATAGATTCAGCAGTAGAGGTACGAACATATTTCGACAAAGATAATTAAGTGTATGTGTCATAATCGTGCTTAAGTAAACAACACAGATAAAATCTAAAATCGAAGAAACACACTTATTAAAGTCTACCAAAAATGTCAATATGAAGTTTAGCCTATAATGGAAATATTGTTAATTTTTATACTCACAAATGTTACACTGCATATATATATATATATATATATACATATATATATATATATATATATATATATATATATATATATAATTACACACTCCTTCATATATATATTAAAAGCAGAAAAAGGTGCTGTTCTAACGAAAGGAATTGGTATAGAATTAAAAATTACGAGTTGTAAGCGTTTTGTTTAAAGTGTAGGTTTATTGCTGTTATTGTTATTAATATTACTTCCTTTTTTATGATTTATTAAGTGTTCATAATTGTATTTGTGTCGCTAAAGGTAATTCGAGTCTAAAGTTGACTCTCTTCAGGCGAATAAACTAGTGATATACATATCAAGATCTGTTTGTTTTTCTGATATCGTGTATATATAGATAAGTGTTAAACTGGTCAGAAGGTTCATATGCGCGCTTATTTGTTGCGATTTTGATTCAGTTCTACTCTACGGGTCATCTAGTTCTTTTTGTTGTTTTGGGGATATTATTTTATGCAATGGTTCACGAGTTTTATTTATCACGTATAAATTTAATGTAACTGTGTGTGTGTCTTAAGATTTCATGCTGTTTTCTTGACGTAAGATTTGTATTTTTTATAAATATTTCTTCCTGCATCATGAGCATGTCACAATCTGTATTTTGGTAGATAGGCATTACAGTGAATTTACCTCCACTGCATTCGTGCAAACATTGGGAAACGTACAATTTCTTGTTATTGGCTAGTTTAATGTTACTTCTATGCAGGACTATTCTTTTAAAGTCTTGCATATTTTGGCACATTCATGGTATTTCAGAGCATAGATTACGTTTTTAATGTTGCAGTTCAGATTTTTTTTTTTTCGAATGAACATCTGTTTTCAAACTTGAAGTGGTTTCCTTCTTTTATTATGTTGCCTACCCCTATCTGTTTTGTTTCACTTTGTGAGCCCATGTGTTGTGTGTTGCTCGTACTTTGAAGAGGTTAGCATGTTTTTTAAATTTTCCAGTTGGCGTTTGCTGTTAATTATTTTAGTTGCCTTTAAGATTTCTTTCAATTTATCATTTTTGTTGAGTAATACTATGAATCTTGTTTTCTTTGTAAATAATTCAAGCTTTCTTTTGTTGTGTGTGGAGACTTATGCGAGAATGCTTTCTTCTTTTTCATGTTTTTTTCAACAATTCATTCTATATTAACAACCAAAATTATATTCAAACAACAGGTATCTCTATGGGGATAAAAATGCAACACTCACACTAGCATATCTAGAAGAAAACCTATAGAACTAAATAGAACACAAATATGGGGAAGACATAAAAACAGAATTCACTAAATCATGGAAGAGATATCTAAATGACTGTTTTATTTCTTGGGGAGCAACATAGGAAGATATAAATAAACGACACAATATATTCCAAAACGTGCACCTCAAAATAACGTTCACACTGGAATAAAGCTATAATGAATTGCAATTCCGAGATATACTCATAAAAAAACAAAAACAATTACATCATCACAGACATTTAGCGTAAACCCATCGACACTTAACAATACTCTATTTCAAGAGTCACCACTATAAAAATTTTCTAAAATCCATCCTCTACTCCCCAGCGCGAAGAATTTGCACAATATTAATTGACGTAATTCTTCGTAAAATACGCCTAGAGGAATTAAGATAAACACGATAAACAAGAGGATACACAACTCCAATAATAAACAAGTGTTTCCAAATGGCAGGTGGAACTCCCTTCCACAAGTCTGCTTTCCCGACAGTTACAATCTCCAGGTGTTTAAATGTAGGGTCAATAGACACCTCCTATCACACTAACTCCCAACTATTCTCACAACACTCTCATCTACCCAACCCTCATTCTCGGTATCCTCACCCGCCTATCACCCACCCTCTGTTATTTCCTATATTTAATCAGCCTTTCTCCATTCTACGTAGCCCCCTGCACAGTAGTGGCAGTGACATGCCTTGCTCGGGGTGAAACGCTTATAAAAAAAAAAATAACTACAGAATTAAAAATTAAAAAGAAGAAAAAATCATGAAAAAGTAAAACAAAATTAGTACTTTCGAAATGGCTAAAATTATAGCGGGAATGTGCTCAAAAGTACAAAACCATTGAATAGATTTTATATAATTTTAGTTCCGAAAAAAAAATTAACAAACACTTAAAAAACATAATGATAATACCTTATATTTCTTCTTTAATGAAATCTGTACAGGGTTACTTGCACAAATACACAATATATATATATATATATATATATATATATATATATATTATATATATATATATATATATATATATATATATATATATACCCACAAATAATTAATATATTATATTAATATACACTTAATATATTAATATACATATATATATATATATATATATATATATATATATATATATATATATATACCCACAAATATTCAAGTATAAATATATATATGCATACTCATATGTAAACTTTTGTGTATATATATATATATATATATATATATATGCACACACACAAACACACATATATATATAAATAATCAGACATACACTCTGTATATATATATATGCACACGCAAACTCTTATGTATATATATCCACATACATACATTCATAAGTACGGATATTCATACACACATACACTCATATATATACGGATACGCATACACTCTTATATATATATATATATATATATATATATATACACGAAATTCTATTCACGCACACTCATATGCACACACACAGGCACACACATATATATATATATATATATATATATATATATATATATATATATAGGTACCTCCATTACATCACAAAAAATCCAGCAGAAAATTTTGTTTTGATTTGAGTTAGCTTTGCAGAAAATCTGAGAAAATCTCATGACTGTTTACAATCGATTACGTAACTTTTTTTTACGCAACTCCTTTTTTCAGTGACAAACACATCAATTTGGAGATACTCGCAAAAATCAAATAATTGTCGGGTTTTTATGAAACTTTCAGTACTCATTTACAAATGAATAAAATTATTTCTGAAATTATTATTTTTTTAAAATATTGATGAAATGTATTTTTTAACTTAGCAACCCCCCCTCCACCTAAATTCATGAATTTTTAATGAATTTTAATTTCTGTAAATTATTTTTTATTAGTTTAACGCAGAATTCATCGGGAAATATAAATCACCTATTTTTTTTATTTTAAATTATCCGGGACTATCCGAAAATCTGCTTCGAAGAAAAACAAAAATATGCAATAAAACGCTGATATAATTTAATTTGATAAGCTTTTAATTGCTGGAATAAATAATAAAAATTAAGGACACCATAGTCTGAAGAAGAAAAATATTTTCGATTAGTAATAAAATTTTAAAAGAATTGTTTTCATTT
This sequence comes from Ascarosepion bandense, assembly GCA_037127315.1. Lineage (NCBI taxonomy): Eukaryota > Metazoa > Mollusca > Cephalopoda > Sepiida > Sepiidae > Ascarosepion > Ascarosepion bandense. The sequence continues at coordinate 4,980,177 of JBBBDQ010000191.1, forward strand.
TTTTATTATTATAAGAATTCATAAAGTTTTTAAAATATTTTTAAAATCTTTTAAAAAACTGTATGATTTTTTAGTTAAAAATGTATGATTATATTGCCTATCAAAAATAAAAATTTAATAAAAAAATTTTCACAGCTTAAATTTTTTAAATAATTAAAATAAATGTTTTTGTGTGTAAATAAATATGTTCATTTAAGCCCGATGTTCCATAGAGGTCATAACAAGTTTCTATAGGGGTCGTTTTTATTTTTTGAAGTTTACAAGTGTTTTGGGTTACATGGAAAACAACAGAAACCGCACTTTGATTCTGATCCAAGTCTCTTCAAGACATTCATAACATTCAACAGCCTGTTTTGCAAGTAATTCCTTAAACATTTAAAGCAACTTTTACCTTTTAATTCCTAATTTTCTAATTTTGTTTAAAATAATAATAATAATTCTGAAATTCACAATTTGTAGAGGTACCTAAAAATAATATGAAAAATAGATATTAAAAATAAAAATTAATAAATACCATAACATTTCATAAACTATTGAGTTATTTTCATTCTGTTATTAAATTGGAAATTTTTTTAAAAGTAAGTATATTATTTTAATTTTTATTTTTCATAAAAAGTGTTCAAACGTAAGCCTACAAAGCTAAGCTAACTATAAAATGTCATCAAAATTGGATAATTGTTGAAAACTGTGTGAAATTTTTAATTTTAACATAGTTAAAAATAAAGAAAAACGATTTGTATGAATAAGAACTATACAAAATAAGGTGCTAGTAAGGTGTTGACAGCTGTGCTAACCAGGCTAACGTAATTGAGAAATGCTTTTTGAAACATTTTTTAAGCAGTAAACTGGTAATTCTTGTTTCAAGTCAACTTAAATTAAGTTTAAATTCGGTAATTTGAAGAAAATAATGTGTCAGCGAGGTGTATTTTATTTCTGTAAGAGTTTTTAAAACCGAGAATTGGCTTCTGTTTAGAATCAATGAAAAATGGCGGACATTTTTAAATTTTAATATTTTTTTAAAAATTTAGATAAATTTTTATTCTGATCAATAAAATTTCGGTTTAAAATACACCAGTGTATTTTGCTTACTGAAGTTAGTAAATTTAAAATTTAAAGCTTAAAGATGATTTATTTATTATTAAAACTTAAATTTAAATTTAGGAATAGAAAAATGCGTGAGGTACCTATATATATATATATATATATATATATATATTCGCAGTATAGCCCGGCATTGCTCAGGCTTTTTGGTGGCCATGTTGAAATGTTAAAGTCAAATTCTTTTTTGAAAAGTTCCAGCACGTGGTTGCCATGTCGTGTAAGTTTAATAAATGCGATGTAAGTATTGTTTTTTTAGTATTTGTAAAACGGGATTCACGCTTGACCAATTTTGCCAAAAAAAAACGGGAATGATGTATGTACAATTAGAAGAATGGAGACTGGCGTTAAGCCAGTAATATGATGCGATGACGTTGTGGATGCATTGTCCCTGCAACTTCGGAGTGGTTGGCACCTTTAGAAAACGGTTAATTGGTATGGCATATGATAAGTTAGAAGTTACAATAAAGTTGAAAGATACCGTTTGTCTTCATAAACAGCCCTATCATACAAAACGACCAGATGCAGCTAAAACCACATTCACTATTAATTATCGTTTCAGTTAACAGACCAGAAATGCTTCTACCATTGGATCTGCACATGCAACTGAAAATGATAAGTGTTCATTTAGACGTCAACTTCTTCACCTTCATCATCTTTTTCGTCTTCGTTGATTTGTTTGTCATCGACATCGTCTTCATTGACTTTTTCGTCTTCAGCGTCGTCTCTGTCATTTTCTTTTCTTCTTTTTCTTCGTTTGATTCTTCGTCTTATTCGTCTTCGTCATATTCTCCGTTCTAACCGTCTACTTCATCGTCTTCGTCGTCTTCGTCATCAGCTTCGTATTCGTCGACTTCTTCTTCGTCTTCGTCAACTTCTTCGTCATCTTCATCTTCGCCATCTTCTTTGTCCTTTTCTTTTTCTTCTTCTTATTCTTCTTACATTATTCTTCTTCTTCGTCTTCTTCGTATTATTTATTTCGTCTTCTTTTTCTTATTCTTTCTTTTCTTTATCCTCTTCTTCTTCTTCTCGTACTTTTTCTTTTTTGTCTTCTTCGTCTTCTTCAAATTCTTCCTCTTTTTTCTTTCATTTTCTTCTTCTTCCTCTTACTTCCTCCTCTTTTTCTTCTTTATGAAATTGACCTGCCTACCCCCATGCACAACATCTCTTGCTGCTGACATTGAATTAAAATCTCTGCTAAAAGGACGATCGCGTTCAGCTTCAGTTTCCGCAGCTTTTATTGCAACGGCGTCTTTGTTCACATGGACGTAACGTTGAACGTCAGCTGCCGTAGATGCAATGTTTTGGCTCAGCCGCCGATCACATGTACAGTGTGTATACGGGTCGGCTAATTTTTAATTTTGGGGGTCCTTTGGCAATTTTGTAGGCTTCTTTGACGGATTCTTTTGGAATCTCCGTCTAAATTTTAGTAATCTCTGGCCATTTTTCGATTTTTAAAAACATTTTCGAGTATTTTATGCAACTTTTCTCTTTCAAAATTTTGCGAATAGGTTTGGTGTTGCTTTCTGATTTTAAGTCATTTCAGAGTTTCACTGCAGCAGCCTGTGTAGATTTTCCCCTAATTTCTTCGTTTACGATGGCTTTTCCTCCATTTTATGTTAATTGTTTATTTTTATTTTTTTTAGAGTTCTTGCTGATTTTCTTACGTTTTGAAGGTTCATATACACCTTGGTTTATCCACATTCTTTGCAGTTCCCGCAGTTGTCAAGAAAGTAGCGTCTCGGTGCAGACGAAGATCATGTTGAATTCATTCACTGAAGCTCATGCGGCAGCTGTAGCATTTATGCTACGACGGAGTTTACGTTGGTCATAATACTGGTCATCATCTCGTGGCGGCTTTAGCTATAGGAATATTTAAACGAAGCTCACATTGAGCTTCATTCTCTGAAGCTCGTGCAGCTACCATTGTACAGCGTTTTTGTTTAAACAATGTTTAGATTGAACGTCATTTGCTAAAGCCTGTGCGTCTGCTTTCGCCTTTGCTTTTGTTCAAAACCTAAGTTAACGTTTTTCGTTAATCACTGAAGTACTGGAAGCTGCCGTTTAGGAAGCATTTATGGATTTTCTAAATGAACATTCATCATTTTCAATTGAATGTGCAGATACAATGGGGGAAGCATTTCTAATTCTTTGGCTGAAACAACTCTCGTCAAGTGACATATCTGTCGCATTCACAGACCATTCCACACTTTAGGATTGCCTACTACTCGATAAAGCCTCCCGTTGATTCTTTTGTCAACGATTGGCGTTTGGTGAAATATACGGCGTGTCTATTTCTTTACAGCCATTTAGATTACGGGGGGTGCAAAATTGGTCGAGAATGTGGATCTTAAACATAAAGCAGTACCAGAGCGTTATGATTACAAACCGGAGTTCGAAATCATAAGTTTAAAAATTGTTTCCATTCTCTAGACGACAATTTTTCAGTTAAATAAGCCTAATTTCAATGAGGTAGGATATTTTAGTCAGAAAATAATATTCTAGCAGTCATCAAGGAAAATGTATCAGCAAAAACTTATAGAGAATTTGGATCTCGTAGCGCATTATGAAATTGAGTAAGGAAAGTTACTTTTTTTTCACAGAGTAGCTTAGGTCACTCTTTTGGCCAAGCCTGTTGAGAAATATTAAATTCAAGAAATAGCTTAGTTTAAGTTTTGCAATTTGACACATTTTATGAGCGCTTTATTGCCAACGTAAAATATTTGTAGAGTATGAGAGTATTATTTGAAAATAAAGTTTAATAATAAATACAGTGGTATCTTGACTTCTGTCAGTTTCGGAGTTACATCGTTACTTCAGTTCAAAAATGCACCCATTCATATACATTGATTATATTCAAACCAACAATTTTTTGTGTACGTCAAATGTTTAGACCTTGATTTACAAGTTACCCGATTTTAGTTGAATTCGGATAAAGAATCTCGGAGGGGAAGAAAGTTTTACGTACATCAAAGGTTAACGTTATGATCGACAAGCGTTACAATTCTGGTTGAAATCGGACCAAGGGTTTTGGAGGAGAAAGGTTTGTTATAATGAAAGGTTTGTTATAATGGAGACGTCAAACATACAGACAGACAATATATATATATATATGAATATTTAGATATTTTCTAAAGAAATGCGAATATTTGCAAGCAGTTACTGAATTTAACAAAGATAGTTCATTTTGTGATTAATTTTGAATAATTCTTTAATTTTTTCTAAATTTTGATCTATTATATCCATCGTTACAGATTTTTCTAAAACGTGGTGCATTCCAAAATTATTTGTCCCCTTTGTAGAAATTATGAAATAATATTACTTTCTACCAATTGTAATGGATTTTTTAATATGACATTTATTCCAAAAATGTTTAGAAAATGAAATAGATTTGACATGATTCTATAACTTTCTAATGGCTAATGAAGAAAATAATATGTAAGAGCCTCGTAGTGCTAAAACTCGACTGAACTTGGAAAAAATCTCCGAATGAAGATAGTTGATGCGTACAAACAAGGTGATGGCTATACAATATTTTCCAAACAATTAGATGTTAGTGGATCGACAATTTGTAGCATTATCAAGAAGTACAACAGAATTCATTGTGTTGAGAATAAATTGTGGACAGGCAAAAACAAAAAAAAACAAAAAAAAAACAAAAACAAAAACAATAAAAATCTGGTTAATTCATGAAAGAATAGAAAAGAAAATTGTTAGAGATGTCTCAAAAAGCCGTCTTAACGCCAACAGACAATATCAACGATGTATAAGACAGACATATTTCATCGAATTGGCCTTCGAGCTTGTGCCACAAGGAAAGCTTCCTTGCTTAAGGCTAAAAACCTAAAATGCAGATTAGCTAATGCTAGTCAGTCAGTTAAGTGCCATACGTGATACATGACTGACTAGGCAAAAAGTTATCCCGCAGTAGGTTGCCATTGCTTTCTGCTGTAGACTGGTTGCCAACCAAGGTTATAAATCTAATCTGTCCAATTATTTAACCAATAACTGGAGGGAAGAGACGGATTAATACTTTTCCCAAGGTTATTTGTGCGTAAGTGAATGCAAGGAATTCAACTGGAATGCGAACTCGGCTCCCCGATTTGTCGTTCCGAATCCCACAACGCACATACAAATTCTAGTAGCCGTCGAGGCAATTGAAGCAAATATGGTCAGATAAAAGCAAACTAGAATTATTTGGTCAAATGAATTCCCGCTATATGTGGAGGAAAATGAATGAAGCAAACAAATAGAAAAATACTCTCCCTGCAATTAAGCATGGTAGTGGGATCATGTTGGGAATGTTTTGGAGCAGGAGTACAGCGTATCATTGCTAAAAGACAGTATTTGGCTATTGTTAAAAATAATATAAAAAAGTGCACGAAAGCTGCCTTTGGGGCGTTACTTGATATATTCTACAGACATAGATTTTCTAAAAGAAATCTGGAGAATACATGTGTAAATAGCTTAATGTAAACTATGGTTAAATTGATGTCTTTTGTGGTTGATTTGGCAAAACTCATCAGACCTAATGCTAGCATTTCCCCATTATATGGAGTATGCAGGTTCGAACACTGTCGGAAGTTAGATATTTTCCAAACAAGATTTCTCAAAAATCTAAGTCAGTGGATATACATAATCAAAAACACATATTTATATATACATACACATACATACATATCTATACATACATGAACATATATATGCCTACACATACATACATATACGTATACATATGTATACATATACATAGAAACATATTTATGCATAAATATACATACATAGATACATACAGTGCCACGCAAAAATTTACAACACATTACAAAAATATTCTTTAGGCATTTCTAACAGAGATTAAAGAAACCTTTACTGCTAATAATAAATTGTTTCACTATGTTCATGATTTTTAATATTCTCCATTCAGAATAATTTATTTTATTTATGTATTTTTGTTTTTTGTTTTTTGCTTTGTTCTCAAATTTATAAATATATTAATGTTTAATTCAAAATGAAATTTAGTTTTGTAATGCAAAATATGTAATAGTGTTAAAATGTCTCTCTCTCTCTCTCTCTCCCCCCCCCTCCCGCCTCGGTCTCACGTGCTATTCAAATTTATATGTTACTTCATATTGGTAAAACATGCATTGGCCGGAATTATCCAAATATAACTGAGGCTCTGTCATTGAGAAAGAACGAAAATTCAAAGAAAATATCAGTCTTCGGTTTACTGGAAATGAGATGCCTGTGCCACCTGGAAACAAAATGCTTTCTCTTCTGGTAGTTACGAATAACTAGGGTAATTGACATATATTCATTTACATGACTAGTTATTTGAACTTATACTTATAAACTTAATATTTATATTCTTCTTTCTCCTACCCCACCCCGTTTTTTAACGAGATGTTAGCAACCCGGTAGTTTTAAAAAAACTAAACTTACAAAGGGCGGAAGAATTCTTGATGAGTCAACGGCCAGCTAACTAAAGGTGGTGTCTCAATAAATCACAGTGGAGAAGGCAACAGGTTACCACTCCACTATCTTGCTATCCTGTGTATAATCATGGCTGTACAACGAAATTATATTAAACTTAATGGCGTGAGGGGGTTGCTTACAAAGTGAGTAATTCCTCGCCCGGTAAGGACCGACATGTACAACAGATGTCATCTGGCAGTCATCCGGCGACTGTTAGCAAGAACGGCGTAAATGGAATACTTTTTCCCAAAATTTGTCCATCCCCCGGGAAGGAACGACATGACCAACAGGTGTCTCTGGACCATTACCCGTCGACTGCGCACAACAACGAAAGGATTATCTTGGGGACATGGAACGTCAGGGCGCTAAACAACTGCGAACAACTAGAGAATATCAAGCAGGATATGAACAGACTGAACATCAATATTCTGGGAATATGCGAAACCAGATAGCCAAATTATAAAGACTTCAGCAGCGACAACCATAGGATAATATACGCAAAAGGCAAAAATAATGAAAAAGAAGTCGGCTTAATACTGGACAAAGAATTAAAGAAATGTCTTTTGGGATACTGCCAGTTCTCAGAAAGAGTTCTCGTCAAACTGAAAGGGAGACCGTTCAACATAGCAATTGTTGTCCTTTATACACCAACAATACATAGAAACATTCTACTCCACTCTAGACAATGCCAAGGCTCAATGCAAAAGCCAAGAAATCAAAATCATCATGGAAAATTTGAATGCCAAAGTAGGCAAGGTGAGGGAAGGTATGACAACTGGCAACTTTGGTTTAGGAATCCGCAACGAACGAGGAAAAATGGGTCTAATGGTGCACAGCAAATGACCAGGTAATAACTAACACCTGGTTTCAAAAACACCCACGAGGTCTATGGACATGGAGAAGCCCAGGAAGTGACACGAAAAACCAAATAGACTTCATAACCATGAACAGCAGATTCAGAAATATAGTGGGCGCCGACTGTGGAAGCGACCACATCCCAGTCAACTGCAAACTAAAGGTGAATCTACGGAGATTGAAGAAGCCTAGTGCAGCACCAAAACTGAAATACAACACTCAGTTTAATGAGCCATATTACAAAACTGATAGTCCGAATCTTGATGAATAGAGCGAGAAGCAGAATCAGGCCAGAGATAGGGCAAGAACTATGCTGTCTCGTCAAAGACACTGGAACAATGACCGCCATATTTATGATTAGGATGCTCTCTGAAAGGGCTATACAAATGAAGAAGGACTTATACCAGTGCTTTATTGATTATGCGAAAGCGTTTGACAAAATACACCACAAAGAAATGATGGTGATACTCGGCAGCCTTGACATATTACGTAATCAAGAATCTTTACTGGCAACAAACCGCCTGTATACGAACAGGTAACGAATTCAGCAGATATACAAAGATAGAAATGGGCGTAGGACAAGGATGTGACATGTCACCGGATTTGTTCAACTTGTTCAGCGAGAATATTTTGAGAACCCTAGCGGTTATACCTGGATTTGTCATCGGAGGCCACAATTTAAACAATCTAATGTACGCAGATGATACAGTGCTAATAGCAGACACAGAAAGGAAACTACAAGACCTCCTACAGTATATAGTTGAAGAGAGTGATAAGAAAGGACTACAAATAAACTGCAAGAAAACTGAATGTTTTAAGATATCGGACAATTTCGCTAAAAACAAAGAAGAGAGAACTGGAATGCTATGTGATGTTAGTTTTTCAATATGGCAGTGAAAGCTGGACAATATCATTAAAGATGAAGGAAAAATTTGAAGCAACTGAAATGTGGTTCTAGAGAAGGATGCTGTGGATATCATGGATCAAGCATGTGAGCAATGATGAGGTTTTGAAAATGATGACAACGAAAAGGAAATTAATACTGAACATCAGGAAGGGACAGCTGAAGTTCCTGGAACATGCAATGAAGAAGGAGGGCTTGGTGAATCTGATACTAACAGGCCAGATAGAGGGGAAAAGAGACAGGCGAAAGCAGTGGATAACATATATGAAGGACCTAATCAGGTGGATGATGGAACGAAATTTGCGTGGTGTAACAAGAGAAGGCCTGCTAAGAGCCACCAGGGATAGGAAGACGTGGAAAGCCATGATTGCCTACGTCTTGAAAGGACAAGGCACATAGAAGAAGAATATATATGTTTAAGGCTTTAGTCAAACAATAAGATTTTAAAAAATAATCAATATATATTCCGACGAAGAAAAACTAATATTTTATAACGCAAAAATTTACAATACATATATGTAATCATCTATTAATATTTAGTTAGTAAGAGTTATATAAGTGTTTAGAGTCGTCCCCTACAAATTCCTTGCATGTTTCTTTGTTGATATTTTTCCATTCTTCACGGAAAAATTCATTTAGCTCATGCAAGTTTTGTAGGTTCCTTGTTTGAATTCTCCGTTTCAACGCTCTCCATAAATTTCAAATGGACTGAGATCTGGAGATTGTCCTTTCCATTTTAGAAATTTTTATTTGAAATTAACAAATATTTTGTAAGCTTTGCAGTATGTTAAGGATCACTCTCTTATTGAAAGACCCAATTTGGTTTCAAGCTCAGCGAATGTGGGCTCTGGCGGAAATATATCTCCAAAATATCTCTATAATATGCTTTATTCATCGTCTCTATTATTTCAATATATCTAACACCTAAATCAACACCAGATTGTGATTGATCCATCTCCATATTTTACATTTGTGATAGTGTCCTTCGGCGAATATTCAGTACCTTTCATTTTCCAAACATTTGCCTCAGCATTTCTGCCAAAATTTCAATTTTTGTTTCGTCAGACCGAAGTATATTTTCTCCAAATGCAGCTGGTCTGATACAATGTTCGCTATCAAACTCCATTCTAGCAAAAAGGTATTTTCGTTTAATAAGTGTATTTTACTTATAGTGCTCGAAAAGCTGTTATATCGACAAAATGGACGATTAATTGTATTTGAACTTACTTTTACTTAACTTATTTTTAGACCGCTCTAAAATTCTTTAAGCGTAACGCGGAGCTCGTTGCCAACATTTCTCGCGAATTATCTAGCTGTTCGTTCCGTTACCGTTCTAGGGCGAATGGACTGACACGTCTTCCAGTGACGAACTATCGTACCAACTGAACTCAGTGGCACGATTAACTGACTAGACATCACCCTACAACCAAGCCCGTTTGTATAAAGGTCAACAATTCGTTGAAAGAATGGTTGACAGAAAAAGAACGATGCAATACTATTAATCATTCCTGAAAGTAATTATAATATTAATATGAAACTTTCTAAAAAACAAATCCATTTTAATTTGAACACTTTTATAAAAGGCTGTTGGAAACAAAAAATGTATGTTAATTTCGAGTTAATAAATATTGTTTTTTCTTCTTGGGGTACTTTTTTAAAAGATTTTTAAAAAATCTTATTGTTTGACTGTATGCAAACATATATGCTCTACGAGCAGTAAAAATGTATGTAACCGTATTAGAAAGAACTGAAAATATTTCTTCAACTGTAAACTTTTGCGGGGCACTGGATACACACACACACACACACACACACACACACACACACACACACACACACACACACACACACTGGATACACACACACACAAACACGCGCGCGTGCGTGTGTGTGTGTGTGTATACTATATAAAAATATTAAGTATTCTACAATTTCATGGGTAATACATATTTCAGACCCAAATGATATAACTGTGAATATTAAAAATCATCCAAAAAAGAATCACATACTGACATTCACGTGCCTATATCGAAAATAGATATTTGCAACGGTAACCTGCAAAAACATTTCCTCGCTCATTCAAAAAAATTAAACAAAAAGAAAAGAAAAAAAATTAAAGTCATAAACGGAAAAAAGAGAAAGAAAAAGAAACGGGAAGGAAAGAAGAACGAACAGTATAAAGAGAAAAGAATTTAAACGTCTTAGATCGACAACAGCGTGTATGGTCTCGCTACATAACAAATGCACGTTAATGAAAGCTAGAGTATAAACTAGAATTGCAATTCATCTGCTTTCTTAAAAAAATATGACATGTAAATTGAACATTAAATTAATTTAAAAAATAAAGGGATGTATCTACGACATAAAATATATGGTAAATCCTACTTTTTAATAAAAATAAAAATATAATTACTAGTAGTATTATATTATAATATATATATATATATATATATATATATATATTAGAAAAAATTTTTTATTTAAATTATAATATATATATATACATATACTTACATGTATATAAATATATATATATATAGATGCATACACACAAATATTCTATATATACGCATACATATACATAAATACACACACAAACACACATATATATATATATATACATATATCGTACATATACACACACACTCATATATATACATATGCATGCACACATATATGTATACATATATACACACATATATGTATACATAACACATCATTCAATAAATCTCGGGCCTGATATATAAAAAAATTCTATGATTTTATAAAGTACTAACCTTCAAATGTCACGTGACAAAATTTGGGCCAATCGGATTGTTAGTTTACATATTATAGTTATTTAAATTAAGCTACTGCTGAAACATTTCAAAACAACGGACAAATCTGAATTTGCTTTCTGGTGGGCGAAAATACTGTTCAAGCAAAGCAATGACTGGAATAGTGTTATTCGGACTCTGCTCTTTTGGAATCAACGGTTAAGAGATGGTATGCTGACTTTAAAATAGTCGTGCAGACACAAATGTTGCTGAACGATCAGGTCGCCCCAAATCGGCGGCTGTCCCAGAAAACAACAAAACAATCCACAAACTCGTTATCCTAGATCCTGAATGGAAGTTGCATAACATAGCAGAGGAGTTAAACATTTTGCATCAACATTTGTCAATGAGAAAGATGTGTTCAAAGTGGGTGCAGCGTTTGCTCACACTCTATCAAAAACAACAACGTCTCGACGATTCAGAGCAATGTTCGCAAATATTTCAACGCAGCTAGAAGGAAGAACCTCAATAGCGAATATTATATAGCATTATTTGTGCGTTTGAAGGAAGAAATTGCCCAAAATGGCCACAAATGAAGAAGATAAGTGATACTTCACCAAGACAACGCACCATGTAACAATTCGATCGCAACGATGGCAAAACTACATGAATTGCACTTCGACTTGTTTCCGCATCCACCCTATTCTCCTGATCTGGCTTCCAGCGACTACTGACTGTTTCCAGACCTCAAATGGATGCTCCAGAGAAAGTGATATCGGATGTATTTTGAGAGCAAAAACAAATCGTTCAACAAATAGGCATCGAATTGGCAAAGAAGCGTTGGAATCAGTTTATCACCCTAGAAGGCGGTAATGTTTGTGATCAAAGTTGAATTTTGCCGAAAAGTTGATGTTTTAGTTGTTAGGTCCGGGATTTATTGAGTGAGGTCACACACACACACACACACACACACACACACACACACACACACACACACACACACACACACATATACACATACAGACATATATATATATATATATATATATATATATATACACATACATACACGCACATATATATACACAGATGTATACACACATATAAACAAAAAACACATACATACACACCCACATATGTATACATATATATATACATGTAGATATGTACATCGGCATACATATACACACATACCTAGAAATAACTATGCAAAAGTATACGTATATATGTATGTATATATACACATACATATACACACTTACACATGTATATACACATACTTACATATATCGTTATGTATATTTATATATACTGACAAACTCAGATATAAATATATGCACATACATACATAAATATAAATAAACATTCATAATTATATAACTGGTATATATATTGTCATCCGCAGACAGATCTGTTTCGCCGTATCACAGCTCATCTGTACGGTTAGACTCCGATTGCTTTTTTACCCAGGATTGAAACCCGACCGAAATGGCGTCAGTCGGCGACTATATATATATATATATATATATACTGCATATATTGATATATATACTGCATATATTTATATATATACTCATATATACATAAATGCATGTACACACACATACATACATAAACTAATATATTCAAATACATAAACACAGGGAAAATTAGATTTCATAAAATAGTAGCCACTTACGTTTTAATCTACATTCTTCGGTTAGAGACTTGAACGCATTTCGACTTAGCTACAAAATTGAAAGCGCTCGGTTACTGGCTCTGAATTAACACGCTGTGAAGTCTGCCTTTCTCTGCCTTGCGCCGATGTCTTGAGAGAAACGGTTGATCTGACGGCACTAATGGGCTGTGATACAGCGAAACGTGCTTGAATGCCGATGATTATATATATATATGTAAATTTAAAAACAGACATTTTAGCAGATTCAAGATTCAAACAACTTGGAGGAAAATTTAATATTTAAATTAGGTGTGAAAATTAGATATAATTACGAGTATGTCCTGATTTTCTAAGCGCCGATGTGGAACAAGGCCGAAAGAAAAGTTTACTGAGTGAGTATCGAACTCATGACTCAGCTGCGATAGATTCTAACGAAACAAGATTTCTTTACGATTTCACCATGTCGAGGTATCCCAATTACGTGTATGTTAATCGCACCGTGTCAATAATCATATTAATACATGTGTATTTATTAAGCATGAAATCACATAGGTATGCCATACGTTTTCATAAGACAAGAGGTGATAAATAAAAGTAATCCATTTCTAAAATCTTTTTTAAAACACTATTTTACCAGTATTGAGTTTATGTCAATAATATAATCATAATAAAAATAAAAAAAAGAATTTCTTGTAATTTTCATAAACAGTTTGATGTATGAAATGAAAATGTATGAATGAACTTGAAACCCTTGAAACCATTATTCCTACCTACTGCTGACGTAGGAAATTTGAAGCTACTGTTGTTTTTTATCATGGCCTACATGTTTTTCTAGTTTTCATTTAAAGCTATTTTGTTTCATGAACAATTAATTATTATGTATTTAATACAATTCTAAAAGACATCATAAGATATGTAACGAGATCATACGTCATCAACAGACTATGAAAGTAGAAATGCTTGGCTCTGAAATATAAAATGTTTTTGCTGCTTTTAAATTTGGACATTCAGTTTACATTTACAGTGTCTAATTATTTACTGAAAAGGTTTACTGCAGTTCATGAATCATAAATTGTGTGCAATATATATATATATATATATATATATATATATATATATATATATATATCACAGCTCATCAGTATGATTATACATCCGATTGCGTTTAGCCAGGATTGAAACCCGACCTGATTGATATCAGTCGGCGATTCTATCTCTGAGATATAAGCGTTCAGTAGAAGGAGGCAGAGTTTTAGCGTGTGATATACCATGTAAATATACGCCAGTAGCTAAGAGTGTTCTAATTCATTACTGAATGAACGATGAGTAGATACTAGCGTAGCTATTGTTTTTCAAAGTCTACCATTCCTCCAGAGCGCTCCGTCAGTGTATATGAGCGTATATAATCATCCACAGAGAGATCTGTTTCGATGTCTCACAACTCGTCATTACGGTTAGACATCCGATTGCTTCTAGCCAGGATTGAAACCCGATTGTGGGATATACCATGTAATGGAGATGTCCGGTGTGGTGCAGTGGATATCGGCTCGTAACGAGAAATTAGGCAGCTGAGTTTGAATTCCAGTTGAGTTCGTTGCATTCAATTACGCGACAATACCCAAGGAAAAGGTATTAACCTGTCTATTCCCTCCAGTTGTGGGTTAAATAACAGGATAGATTGGGTTCTATAGCTTTGCCTGGCTACCAATCTAATGAAACTAATGGCAACCTATTCCGGGATAATCTCCTGTCCAGTCAGTCATGTTTCTGTCGAAACATGATCGCCCAAGCGTGTATCACGTATATATATATATATATATATATATATAAATTGTCATCCGCAGACAGATCTGTTTCGCTGTATCACAGCTCATCAGTACGGGTAGACTCCGATTGCTCCCTAACCTAGGCTCGAAACCCGACCGACTCTACCCCTGGGCCACGTGGGGTATATATATATATGTTTTGTGTGTGATAAAAACAGATAGGATACGTTTATCTATTTAACATATTCCTTCTGTTAAAGCATTGTTAGAAACTGTGGTAATGAGCAAAAGAAAGAGGTTCTGTTAATATTTAATTGCGTTGGTAATTCTTCATTGCTCAGTTATGTACCAGGTGGATTCGACTTTTAAAAACAATGTTAAATGATCTTCGTTTTTCCGAATACAACGAGATATGAACCTTAAAGACATATCCATGAAAAAAAGGGAGAGAATTAAAAAAGAAATGTATTATTTAAAATAACAAAAAAAGGGGCAGAGACAATGACTCGATATTAGAAGAAGACTTTATATATATATATATATATATATATATATATATCCGAAAGAAAAAGACGAAAAACCTAATGTCTTGTCTATATGAGGTAGTGTTTACACTATTTACGTTATTTGGACTATTGTCATTTGTACGACATTTTGGTCGTTGTAAACTCCGGCCTTCTTCCTTCTTCAGATGCTATAATTTTTAACCGAACCTCTTACCAAACAATGAGGCATATCATTCTCATATTCGAAGCCTCTTTTGATAGTCATGAGTTATCTCCCTCTAACCTAACTCACTAAGATATTTTTCCTCCACTGCATATGGGGATCATTTCAGTCTCAAAAATTGCAATATGAGACTGGTACAAAATAGCAGAGAAACCTTTAACATATAAGATTTGCAATATGAAGTCTGGTAAATGTTTTGTAAGGCGTTTCTGGCCGTTGTACGCTGCGTAAAACGGCCGAAACGTTGTCCAAATGGCAACCATGATGAGGACAATAGTCCGAATGATGTAAATAGCGTGTCTCTGCTAGGTTAAGTGCTTTCATGAATGAAACCATAGGAAATGACGTAAGATGAAAGTAAAACCAATATTTGATACCAATTGAAATAAGAGTAATCCTCTCAGTGTTTAAAATTCGATACGGACGTCTTCAAATCGGGTAAAAATTGAAATGTGTTAAAATTATTCCATATGACTAAATTATGTTAAACAAAGAATGTTTAAAATTATTTAATAATGACAGCCAATCCCGCAGGTTTATGAGCATTAATATTACTTTATATCACTTTCAATATCTTTATTGAGATTAACATCATAATTTCTATTCGCAAGGCATACGCCAATTTCCTTGTTGCATTTTAAGTAAAACAATTCTTAATAAATATTTCGTCATAAATGAATAAAATTCTACGTGTAAAAACTTTAAAACATCAAAATCATAAAAGTTCATTTCAGTTAAAATTATATGCATTTTCAAAATAAGAACATTTTCCATATATATTTATATTCTATAAATATTTCTTGAAAAATGTTTGATTTGCGATTATTGTATTTGTAACAATTAGTACATCTAACCTCAAATCTTAAGAGGTATCAACAAAGCACTTTTTATTATATCTTTTGTCGCCATGGTCAACGAATGCTTCCGATTGGTATGCAGGTATAGAAATGCAGGTTTAAAGAGCCTTATTTCGTTTATAATTCAATATCACAGGGATTTCTCTTTTTGTTTCCACGTAAGTTCTAGACGTTTGCTTGCATGACGCTCTACAATTTTCTTTCATTTATAGCTCTGAGACAAATATCAGAAGATAGAAAAAATTTCCAGGAAATAAAAAATTGTATATTCCGCCACTTTAGCCACAATACCTACCTATTCTTATCTTAAAAACAGGTAAAATCATTAAAAGTGGTTTATTATTAAATTTTATTTGTATATAAGTACAAAAGAAGATGAATTTATATGTTTAATTGGACAATGTATTTACACATCGAAAAAGTTAATATTCAAAGAATTTCATAAATATTTTATATGACATTCTTAGAATGATAACAAAATGCTTGTATTCGTTTTTCATCTAAGATCTGTGATTAGTGTTATGTAAAATATAGGAGTATTGAATATGGTATTTGATGTTAATCTGCTACTATCATACACTTACCTCTCTTAAAAATATTTTCATGTCTCTTTTGTGTATTGATTTTTGTATTTTGTATCAAAATGTTTGTTTAGATACTTTCTAAACTAAGGTGAATCAGTTAAGACCGAATCACAGTAGTTACCAAATCGCCTGAGAGACCTCATTGCTCACCATTGCACTTTCATTATTGTACTTGATTCTTTGGAGTAGATAGACTAAACTATCGCCCGGTTCACACGCCAACCCACGTCTATTGAACAGGTGAAGAGGCTCATCCCTTGTTCCCTATTTAGGATGTGGTTTCCGGCTTTCTCTGTTCCAATCTTTTCACTCATATGTAGCCCCCTGCGCATCAGTGGCGTTAATGCCTTGCTCGGGGTGATATGATTAAAAAAAAAGTATAAAATATTTCTCAAAAGAAATTCCTTTTCAGTAAATATAAGTACCATCCCTACAATTTACTCTGGCACCTGTCACAAAATTCAAATAAAAGTTGGAATTACATTACTTCAAAATTCCATTTCGAGTCAAGATTTTTTTTGGCAGTTCACATAGAGCTGAGGATTTAAATAAAGGTTTAATTTGTTTAATCTCAGAGTCCGTTGTATTTTACGAACGACTTGGAATTGGAATTATTTTAATATAAATGCAAAAATAAATAAATAAATGGAATATCGTTTTCTTTGTCTGTTTATCAACCGATAGTTTACATTTTCTTCTTCCTGACTATAGCTATTTATGGACTATAGTATGTTATCAGTCACATTTTAAAAGAATGAGTTGATAGTTAACTTTTACTTTCTACAATTTTTATTGCAATAGTTTTATTGCAGTAGAGCGAGAATGGATTTTATTATTGTATTTTTTCTTCGATCATTATTTTCGCTTTTCTAATATTTTATTTTTGGCCTTAATAAGATTCATCGATTTCTTCGTCTTCGAAAACCCAAGACGAGATCATTAACATCATTATGAGCATAATAAAAAGTAAAGAAAGTGCACATAAAAAAGGACTTGACAAAAGATAGAGAAAGAAAGAGAAATAGTGGATGGGAAAATTCTGACAAAGCTTTTTTTTTACTCACAAAAGGAAAAATCACGTGACTATATCAGGCAGTTAATGTGTTTTTTTTTCTTTCGATCTTTTTATCATTTCATTTGTCGAGTTCCCAGCCGATTATTAAGGATCATAATTACATTGCAGATTCACTTGGCTGAAATGTTAGCGCATGCGTAGACCAGTACATGCGCAATTCAGCCCAGTCGCGTAATTATCTTTCTCAATTCATCCAGTCAGTAGCAAAATGGTTTGATCGAATGTGTAGAAAAATAAAATAAAATACAAATGGTTACCAAATAAATGCACGGAAAATCTTACTAAGCGAACACGCAAATTTGAAAGCTGTAAAGAAATTATTATTATTATTATTATTATTATTATTATTATTATTATTAAATCAATGAACATTCTTAATGAGCTTGTCATCCTCAGCTATTGAGCTGGTTATTCTTCTTCTATCTTTAAATGATAACAGATATTGTTGACTGGATTCCCACTTAAATGTCAGGTCGGTTCAAAGGAACATCACCAAGGTTTAGTTCAAGCGGTTAGATTGAATTAAACCCCCATAAAATCATCGCTAATGTTGTTGAAACACTGACACGCATATATTTACACATCCGTAGATATCTATATATACAGACACACTCGAAGCCTTTTACATGTGCATACATAATCACATATATAAACAGAAGCACCAAAACCTACAAAATGTAGTATGCAATACTTCTGCATCATTTCTAGACTAATAATCAGCAAGATGACGCATATATGGAATAGCAGATAAAAAGGTGTGTAGGTGTGACAGTATATTCTCTGTAATAATGGGACGCGAACGCGGTTTAATACTATTTACATCTTGAATGATTGTCTAGGATCGAGAGGCGAGATTTTCTCTATCCAATGTGGCAAATATGCTACGTTATCTCGACAAATGATAGAAAGTGGCATCAACTGGTGTCCACAATACAAGACTGCTGGTTACTGGCAAGTTTAGTAACACTCAATGAACAATATATCAAATCCCATTCTAATTTGAAGTTGGTGCCTCATAATCCATCACTCAACGTACTCGACAAGGCAAACCATATTTCATATGGATTCATAATCATCAACAAAAAACTTCAAAACGACATTAGGATCTTCGCCTGTTTTGGGCCAGAGAATAACGTCATTGTGTCAGAAAATCGGCACCGTGCCTACAGGTCTGATGAGACAGACTTCAAACTCATTCGGGAAGACGGCCACATTTATGCACAGAGAAGATTGCATTGGATCTAGTTTGACAATGCCATTTTTTTCTTATTCCATTCAGCCTCTCAGAAAGTGTACAAACTTTCTTCAACATCCGTACCAATTTTCACAAGAGATCACAAATCCACTTTCAGGATATAAATCAGTGATTTCGCAATCTCATTAAAGGAGATAAGACTTTAGTGTCTTTCATAAAAACTAAATTCTCATTTGCAGAAAATGAGGTCAGAAATTTTCCGTAACGACATAATTTCTGGATTGCTTAAACTTGATTGATAATGATCCAAGGAGGAAAAACATATCCAATTGCATTTGGCAGTCAAGACATATTTCTAACAAAATTTAAAGGGGACTCTTTCAAACTATGAGATAAAAGCCCAGTTTCTGTTATACAAATAACCAAGTGCTTTAATCATGATGCAAGAAGAAATATAGTCATACCGCGTGAAACACTGGTTCTCTTACGATCACCAACGTGAGCAACATGATCCGTACTCAAATGTGAGAACGCTTGAAAATAACAAGGACTGTAAACTTGGATGTGCGGTTGGGGTTCTGGCTAAAGGTTTGGAAATGGAAATCCGAGTGGCGAGTCTCAATTCCAGTCGGGTTCTTTGTATTAACCTACGGACAAATACTTTTAGAAAAGATATGAGTCCAGCTCTTCTATTCTACCCACGCCAGCTTTGATTTAAATTATAGGGCTTGCGTAAGTCAAACATTATTATCTAAAAATATTTTCTGCAAAAGGTTGATTATCTGTAAAATTAACAAATTAGAAATCAATCCAAAAAGAAATGAATAACAACACGCTGTATATACATGCGTGTTTTTCGTCGAAAGCTTCTCATAGTATATGTGTTAACCACTGTCTACTTTGATAAAAGTAGACCACCAGCTATGATTAATTTCATTTCTTTCGAATTGGATGGATTTAATGAAAGTAAAACGTACTTCGGAAAATAAATAAGCTAATGGAGGTAATTTAACAGGCTAGGGAAATTATGGAGAGCTATACTTATTGGAGCAGACCTACTACTTAGTGCCATATCATTGATGAAGAGGTAATACAGCTACTTGTATCGGCTTTCTACGTTAACAGTGGTATATTTTAACATAAAAGTCCCGAAGATAACATCACCATGTACATGTGGTCACTAATATCTTATGAAGTTTATCAGAGTTTTATCTTTTTCTGATATATCGGTTTCATCGTTTGTCATATTTCGTTTCTTCATATGTCATGATGTTAACTAAGAATTTTTTTTAAAAATCCGGCGTAGGTCCAAGGATAATTACTTATGGGACTCCGCATTAATATAGAATGAACTAGAAGATTTTCCGTTCAATATGACTTTTATTACACGATCTAAGATCGATTGAATTAAGCCAAATATCCCTCCAGAGATTTGATCTTATAGAAAATGTCTGCATGTTAATCCCTGTTAAAGGACTTGGAAATATATAAAGTCACAGCCCCAGTACTAATTATCTGCATTCACTGTTATCGCTAAGATTGTAGAGTATTTAAAAGTGAAGTTCTGGTTCCTTCATTCACGTGGTGGAATTGGAAACCTATATTCAATCTTCTTGTTCGAAAATGAGTTAATATCATTTTAATTCCCTGACAGTGATCTTTTATTTATTTATGTATTTATTTATTTATTTGTGTCATTTTGATTTCCTCTCGTCAAACATTACATACAAAATTCAAAATGGCACCCAATTATTCATTTTCTCCTTGCTGCACTTCCAAAGTAATTGCATAAAATGAAGTATTTATCAAGTATTTCGAAGAGTTGCAGCTGAGGTGGTTGAGGATTTTCTAAAGTAAAAGCAAGATATCTTAACTGAATGATGGAAATGTCCCATGACATCATTTTCGGCAGATTTTAAGTATACATGAACTGACCAGTTTTACATTTCCAACTTCAAGACACTTCAATCAACATATTGGTATAAATACACACACACACACACATAAGTGTGTATGTGTATATTTCTGCAACAGAAAACCGGGTGATCGCATTAGAACCAGTGAATTTCTCACTAAATGCAATATGACAACTATTTAAGCTATCCTAATGAATATCCAACCCCGACAGTCAAGACATATTTCGTGTATGGGCGAAAACAAAAAATCTCCTATTTGGTCATCTTGTAACAGGAAGGTCAGTTGGAAGTTGCGTTTCTAAGAAAAATCAACGATAATTTGAAGTAATGCACCATCAACCTTTCTTCCTGGGAACTTAGTCAGAGCAAAGGAACTGATGCCACTCTTGCTTCTTGTCTGTACAATTGTTTGAGCGAGGTCGACTTGAGCATTGTAGATAAACTACGTGCAAATATTAAACCAAGTTGACAGAAAACAGCTCCTTTCATTGATGGATTTTATCAAAAACTTTGTCTTGATATTTTCGGTATTTTATTTGAATTTTTAAAAATATATTTTGCTTTCTAATTATATAACCAACAGTCTTGTAGGTGACGGTAACAATCTTAGTGTTTTGGAAAAGTTAATTTGTGTACGAGTTTAGTTGAACAGTTTTTGGAAGGCAGCGTTATGAAAATTGTGTAATTTTTGTTGGAAGTATCCGTGTTTTGGGTTTATGGATTTTGTAAGCTCGTCTTTTAGCGTTGAGAATGAAATGATATCGGTAGTTTGAATGCCTTCGCAATAACTCAGCCCATACATTTTAAAATGATTATATACTGATTATATACATGTGGCACATATTTGACCAATAAAGAATTAAACCCAGATCACAACATACCAGTATACTCTCTGTTTGTTATATTTTTCATGTTACTCTGGTTATGTGAAAAAGCTTTAGTTAAAGTGAAACTATTGTGGATTCCGGGTGAGGAAGCACACAAAATAATGAACAACAAAACAGATATTAAGATAGAAAATAAGTTATATTAAATGTAAAAATACAAACTTGAACGCAGGTTAGTAATACAGGAATACGATTAATAAGGAATATAAATGTACAAGTCTTTAAAATGAAGCCGTGCTGAAATTAGTATGTCCGTGTAATACTATTCAGTCTGAGTGTTCTCTAATGTTCACTCGTGTCTCTCTATGGCAAGAGTATATGTATACTCAAGTTGAATCCATTATCATAGAAAAAGGAGAGATACCATAACATAAATATAGAAGATTGAGATAGGTTTCATTTTTTTTATATAACCTATCGTTTTGTCGAATTGTGAACTCATAGGTAATTATGTGTGTTTATATGTATGTGTGTGTGTGCGTGCGTGTGTATTGGTTTGTCTGGAAAGTTCATGCCAATTTTTAAGTGAAATTAAAACACATGACAAAATAATGTCATTAAATGTTTATTCAACTAAATATAAACCATTTTATTGAATGAACATTCTCGTTTTCCTTCAACTTAATGATTCTATCTTAAGAGAATTTGAGTGGTTTCCCGGTAAAGAAATTACTAAAGTGTTATATGTGACATCAAATAATTAATTTTTTACCAGTGATATTATTATGCAAGGACCTGAATAAATAAAAATCAAAGGGAGTAATGTCTGGAAAATATGACAGGGTAGGTGGCGACACATCCCAAACAATCTGCAACAATTTTTGCAGGTTCACCAAAGAGACGTAAGATCTGTAATTATCCTAATAGAAAACATTACCTTTTCTGTTCGCCATTTCTGGGCTTTTTCTTGAACTGGTGCCTTTAATAATTAGTATAGTAGCGATAAGTTCTTTTTAGAATCAATTTATTGGTTACTTGGAAAGATCTCAAGGTACAGGATTCCTTTCCAATCCTACGACGATTTCCTTAAGGTGAAGGCCTGCATTTGGTTGACTAAAGTTGGCTCATATCCCTTACTCAGGATCATTTTGCTCAAAATTCTTGCAAACGATCCACTTCTCATCCTTTGTCAAAATTTGTTATAAAATGGGTGCATTTTTTGTGCGTTTATACATCAAATTACTGATAGAAATCTTATCCAAAATTATTTTCACTCAGATCAAGTGGTACCCAATCATTGTAGCGATATGGGTAACCAAGCTTCATAAATGCACACGTCGCTAAATAGATGGTGAATTTCGAAAGAATTAGTATTTCTGCCAATTCAAGCTTTGTATAATGCGGGTTATTCTCAATCAATATATTTATTTGAAAGTTATATCTGTTGCAAGGGTATGTCTCTGCGTTCTTAATAAAAGAACAATTTATCAACTCTAAACCAAACTAACCAATTCCGTATGTTTCTGTCAGTCAAAGAACCGTCACCATATACAGTACATTTTTTTTTTCTTGATTGCAATACATTTTTGTCTTTACGGCAGTAAAAAAAGCATCAAGTGTCTAAAATGCACCTTTTAAATTTCCATTTTCATAGGGATTCGAAATCGACACGAATTAAGTAATTTCAAACTTTCTTCATCAAAAGATAGTTTGAAGTAGTATCTAATCGGAAATATAAGCATATTTCATGTGTTGATAATTTTAGATGTGCTAAGGTGTTGAAACATGAACGAATAAAACTGGACATGAATATTCCGAACAAACCAATATATATATATATATAATATTGTAATTTTGTTATTCAGTCAGTTAAGTGCCATACGTGATACACGCTTGGGCGATCATGTCTCGAAAGTTTGGATTGCAATTACTTTGTACGGTAGACTGGTTGACAGCGAAGGATATGGAATCCAATCTGTCCTGTAATTTAACCCATAACTGGAAGGAAGAGACGAAATAATACTTTTCTTAAGGGTATCTGCGCGTAAGTCATTGCAAGGAATTCAACTGGAATTCGAACTCAGCTCCCGATTTTTCATTCCGAGCCGATATCCACTGCACCACAACGATATGAATTGACAGTATTATGCAAACACCGCAAATATTTATCTTTAATATTTAATTAATTATAACGTTCCTTTATAATTTATGCTCTACTATTACTTTAAAATTATTTTATTAAAATTAATGACTCACACAATACCTATTTAGTTTTCATTTCTCCAATATACCTTTGTATACTTAATTCTACTTTTAACCTAAACAATTCAGCCTATTTAACAGATGAAATGAAATAAAATAATATTTTAAAATCCTAAAATCAAACCTGTTGTTAAAAACTGTTGTCTGCTCCTTTGAATGATGTATGTTTCTAGTATGGTTTGACATTAAGTTAATAAGGTCTTTACGCGACATATTGATTGAGTAATAGTAACATAATCACAATCATATTGTTTAACTACTTCCATCAACGACTCCTTAATTTTCTGAATAACCATGAATTCATTGTATATTTTCAAAAATAAATCATTTTTGCCATATAATTTTAATATATCACCTGAATAAGAAATATATTTTTCTGAAATATGAATGTTTTTCTGTAGTAATATGTTAACTGGATACATTGTCTAACTCTTTACACTGTCCTTAGATGGACACCCGGTGCAGTATAGGATGCCATTTGAAAATTTCTAGCGGAGTGAATTGTGTCATAGACACACACACACAGATATATATATATATATATATATATATATATATATATATATATATATAGTCTAACCGTACTGATGAGCTGTGATACAGCGAAACAGATCTGTCTGCGGATGGCAATATATATATATATATATATATATATATATATATACATATAGTACTGTGCAAAAGTATTAGGAAAAGAACTATTTTATCATTTATTAGGCATCAACATAAAGTTTAAAATCACCCCTATCCTAATTCTTTTGCACACTACCGGCAGTGTTATTTTGAAACTACTCATTATTCTATTATCCTTGGATATGACTGACTTTTGTCTTATCCACTCCACCTCTCAAACTGCTAAATCTAATGTTACTTTGCAAGACACATTTTTGGAACAAATACAAGCTGCTTGGCAGGAGATACCATTAGATATATTGAAGAAGCTTGTGATGTCTATGCCTGACAGAATGAAGACTGTGATCAAAGCAAAATTTATACTAAATAGTAAATTTATTTTGTAACAAGTATTTTTCTTGTTAAGGCGTTTGTTGAGTAAGTCAAATAAAGTTACTTTTATTAAATTGTTTATTTTCTGCCAATATGACTCATTAAAGATAAAATAGTTCTTGTCCTAATACTTTTGCAGTATATATATACATATATAGTACACTGCAAAAGTATTATATATATATATATATATATATATATATATATATATATATTACATATATATATAACTAAAATTGTGCCAAAATAAAAATAAGATATATATCAAAATCTAGTAAAAATACTTTTTTCATCTAAAATTTATTTTCTAAGGACAATATAATCCTGAATATATATTATTCATAAAACCATTTGTAATAAAAGAATGTTTTAGTTATTGCATTTATTTTTTCCAATCAGAGCCGATGTTTTGCTATGACGTCATTCGATTTTACCAAAGAAATGATGATTTAAATTATTAATTTCTACTGCTTTTAACTAATATAATCACTGTAGTCACTAATGATCTCGTTGAGGTTTTAGATTTAAGTTGGTTGAAAAACATGTAAAATGTAATTTCATGATTTTCTAAAATAAAATTCAATGTCATTACTTTGTTTCTCTCTATCTTTCTGTATCAGCCCGATACATTTTTTTTTATTTAAAGGTAACTTCATTTAAAACTATTGCAAAATTATTTTTTCTCCATTATTTTTTCAGCATTATCAGTTTACTTTCCTCTATCATTTTGCTGTCTTCTTTTATTCTTTATTCCCCTTTATTTATTTTGTACTAACCTTTGTGCCATGTACTCAACTACGCATCAGTCCAACACATTAGACAAAACGATGCGTACTAAAACTACGCAAAGGCTGATTGTTTACTCAGTGCAAACTCTTTAACGCTGTTTCAACCCCCTTTATCTCATCATTATCGTAGATTTACCAAGTTTTATGATAACCATACACTTAGGATGTTTCTTTGAAAATTCTTCTTTTTGGTAAGTTGTAAGGAAAACTTGATTCAAAAGGAAACAGGGAATAATTAGGATTACAGTTATGAATACTGATGAAAATATCATCGTATCAGTAATATATATATATATATATATATATATATATATATATATATATATATGTTTCTGTGTGTATGTGTTTGCGCCAGTGTCTGTTTGCATGTGTGTGTGTGTGTGTGTGTGTGTGTGTGTGTGTGTGTGTGTGTGTGTGTGTGTGTGTGTGTTTATTTGTGCGTTGCTGTGTGCACGTACGTGTGTGTGTCCAAGTCATATTTTTATCTGAATCGACATAGAAAAAGCATTTAAAAAGTCTCGGATTGACCAAGAGAGGATCCCAAACACATATCGATCAATGAACATATGAACAAATTTTGCAAAATCGGTCTGACCAAGAAATTTTCACTTTTATTCTTCAACTTCCTTACTTGCTGTGTCTTTTCGGAATGAGAGCGAAATTGATACTCCTAGATTTCCTATTATCTGCAGCTCTTAGCAATATTCGCTATTTTGCTATACGCCTTCTTGTTCTTTTAATCATTTATACAAGTTTGTTTGTTAGGTTACTCACTGATTACTTCTGCCACTATTGACTTTAATATGTACTGTCACAGCTAATTTTTCCAAGTCATTTCCGAATTATGTGTACAAAATATTTCAGCTATTTATCTGATTCAATTAAAAGTTTATTTTTTTCTATTTTCGTTGTTACTCGCATGTTCCGTCCATGTAAAGAATTGTTTCAGCATTCACTGCTATATCACCAGATTGATGATTGATATTACTCATTGATTTAGCATAAATTTAGCATAAATTTAGCAAACTTTTCTTTGTTTCTAACGAAATTTTCCTGTATCTTGATACTTTGTTTCTATTTTGGAAGGCATTTTCGATCTTCGAGCGCGATTTAGGATTTCGGTTTCACGTTCACTATCATTTGCTAAAACATTTCCGTGATATTCAAAATATGTACATCTTCGATTTAGACATTACCATATCGTAGCTTTCGACTTAGGATGACCCTCCTGCCAATGGTTACGCATTCTGTCTTATTGCAGTTGTTGGGTAGTCTTTTCTTCTTAATTTGCTTCAGTATATTGTATAGCAGTATGTATGGTTTTCTTCCTGCAATTACGAACAACACGATGTCAATCGAGTATCCGTATCATACAGCTTTTTTCTAATTTTGTATATTCTATTTTCTATCCTTATATAACTTTCTTTTCATTTTTTACCAGTAGATACTCTGGAAAATTATAATATCTTTCCCAAATAGTGTTTTCTTTAACGATTTGGAGTAATACATTTCCTTAGCATATTGAATTTTGGGAAATTTTGAGTTTCAGCTTCCATATTAGTTCTTTTTCGCTATAGGCACTTTTATATACTAGAAATTTTAATCGAATGCTTGCATATATCCGCTGTTTAGGAATCTTTTCTTCAAATAACCTATCTAGTCAACGCCCTAATCTAGAAACATATATGAACAATCATTATATAAACGTAATATTCAAGTTTGTATATTCCATATGTAAAATAACTATCCCATATATATATATATTTATATATATATATATATATATATATATATATATATATATATATATATTGATTGTTTAATTACTTAGTTTCTGGTAATAATAAGATTAGACCAGTGCATATTTGTATTAAAAAGTGTTCAATAGAATTATATTGTAGAACTTTTGAATATTTTCCATTTTTAATAACTCGACTACAAATAGAATATATATATATATATATATATATGTGTGTGTGTGTGTGTGTGTGTGTGTGTGTGTGTCTGTCTGTGTGTGTGTGTGTGTGTGTGTGTGTGTGTGTGTGTGTGTGTGTGTGTAAGAGATATATTACTGTATAAAACAGAATATAATTAGTAAAATTTGTATTTTAAAAGATATACATAAATATCGCCATACATATTTGAAGTGATTCAAAGCTCTAACTCTAACTGATGAACACCTTGAACAATATCAGATAGTAAAACCAAATATTATAGCATGGATACGTCCTCAAACGAA
Source organism: Ascarosepion bandense (assembly GCA_037127315.1). Lineage (NCBI taxonomy): Eukaryota > Metazoa > Mollusca > Cephalopoda > Sepiida > Sepiidae > Ascarosepion > Ascarosepion bandense. The sequence goes on from JBBBDQ010000191.1 coordinate 5,008,162, forward strand.
ATATATAAATATGAAAATTACGATATCTATTCTTTGATCTGTTTTTATATTTGTGAATTAGCGATCTTGGTGATAATGGCAGTGCGTATGTGATTACCACACCTGCATATCTGAAGGCACCAACAAGTCTCAGTCACTCTTCTCTTCATCAAAGCAAAAATTGCAAAAACATCTAAAAACGAATAAACGAAGATAAACCAGGTATAAACGTCTAATCCTGTAAACTATCAAAGGTAGTCTTCAGTGAATCGAGAATTAGGTGGGTGTGGTTCAGGGTTGGGTATATACGGCTTATTACCATGCAGCAAAGTAAAGAAAAAGTTATCAGGCATGTCAGTTAGGATGTTAGGACTTCTGAACTGATTAGGATGATTGACGAAACGCATATAATTGAGGCTCTGGATAGCGGTAGATATTCAGTGCAAGAATCAATGAATCTAACATGCTCTATTCCCATGCACTAAGGTGTGTGAGCGTATGCGTGTGTGTGTGTGTGTGTGTGTGTGTGTGTGCTTTTGTGTGTGTGGATAATCTATCATCATATGTATATGATCATAAATATGGCGCCGACTGGCCATAGAATTTGGTTTAAAAAACGACTTACAATTAAGCTATATCTACTCCTGTAGAAATTCGAACCAGCCCACTAAACTTGCAAGACACAATATATCTGTCCCTTTATTTTTTACTAGCGAAACTAAATTTTCTTGGAATTTACTAATTACAGCTATTTATTTACTTTGTGTTGCTGACAAAATATTTGCAAGGGATTCTTTCGAACAAACTACAACACCATACCCATGCTGTAACAAATGCTGTAATAGTGTTATTTGAAGTCGGATACAAACAAAATAGCAGAGACAGAATTCTAGTCTTTCGTCAATCTACATTTGACTGAAAACAGTAAAGGTTTCTGAAAGAATACGTATGTCAAGGAAAGTCAATTTCTCTGGTTAAAATAAAAAGTGTTTGCACAAATTTCTGCGGGCATCATCTCATTATTTTTAAACTGAAGAGATATAAACCATTATCAGTTCATGTGTACCTTTTTGTATGAAAAATATAAGCAGCATACTAACGCCTTGAATCACAGTGTGACACGAGAAATTAATATGGAAAGTGATCAGCGAATTGTGCGCATTCCTGGTATCTTTATTATTCAAAGTAATCTCCTCGGCACAGTAAAGAACGTACATATCACTTCACCTCATCGGCTGTATGATAAAGACCAATGAGTTTTTGCCATTTTCATTAAATTTATTAAAAGTTAATGCCATCCGGACCAACGTTGCATTTGTCTTGCATGAGCTACTGTTTTTAAATAAACAATATTTTGGCTGAAGAAACATTTTGTATTTAATTTATAATGTCTCTCAATTATATGTGTTTAAGTGAAGTCTTTTTTTCTATTTATCTTTTGTTATTTTTCTTGCTCTCATGTGAATAAAATTTTATTCATGTCAGGTTCTTTGATATCTATCTATCTATCTATATATATATATATATATATATATATATATATATATATATATAGTTTATAAAGGAAAACTCAACACGACGTATTAGTTATAAACTATAGTTCATTTTAATGAGCTTAATTAGCTCATATCATCAGACTTTTTTACAATATTTCCTCCATCTGGCATAAAATTTCTTAATTAACCTAAGGATGTGTGTTGTGGTGCAGTGAATATCGGTTCGGAACGAGAAATCAGGGAGCCGAGATCGAATTTCTTGCATTCACTTACGCGCAAATACCCTTGGAAAAGGTATTAATCCGTCTCTTCCCTTCAGTTATGGGTTAAATAACATGATAATTTGGGTTATATAGCCTTGGTTGGCAACTAGTCTACTGCAGAAAGTAATGGCAACATACTGCGTGATAACCTTCTGTCCAGTCAGTCATGTCTCTTTCAAAACATGATTTCTCAAGCGTGTATACCCTATGGCACTTCACTGACCGATGTTAGATTTGGAAAGGAGAACATCTTTTAGAAAAAAGATATTTGAAGCAATCCAAGGAGGAGTTTTATATTTTTGCAATATTCGTTATCTGCACTGTCAAGATCTTTTCGTCTAAGTTACTTAACATCGGGAAAAGACAATTGACATTCCTAGGGACTATACCAATAAAGAAGGGCCAGAAAAATCTGATGCTCAGAGGACAGATTGAAGGATAGGGGAAAACAGTATATATCATTTTGTGAGATTGCGAATATTCCACAGTCATGATAAAAGATTGTACTCTCAAATAAATTCCTTGCCTTCATTGTCTATAGGGGTTAAGTTAACCCCAGATTGAATCATCTTTAACCCTCCTCGTTTTGCATTGGAAAAAAGTAAGATCCACTACATTTTGAAACAAACGCCTGTTGAGATACATTCTCGAACACTACAATCTTAATCTTTTTCAATTTCAGATTCAATCCTTATTTATTCTACATATATTCACGCAATTATTTTCGCTTTCGTCTACCCAACAATCATATTAAGTAATCCACGATTTTAAGTATCTTTTGCGTGAATGTTATATATATATATATATATATATATATATATATATATATATATATATATATAAATAAACTTATTTATGAATGGAACTTTGTCTATGTGTCTGTGTGCGTGTGTCCGTTAACTATAGACTCCGAAACGGCTTGAACCGATTTTCTTTAAAATTTACACAGTCTTACTATAAGCGTCTGCGAGTGTTCTTAGCTAGGCTTTGTGTCGAGGTACCCCCGATAAATATCAAAAATCGATAATCGTAAAAATCTTGTTATAGAAGGAGTGGTCCAATTTTATTCAAATTCGATACACTCATAGACAAAGACATTAGAGACGATATTCAGAAGTTTCAAGTTTGCAGTTATTACAATAGTGCAGAAAATCGATAATATATATATGTATATATATATATATATATATATATATATATATATATAAGAGGCAAGGTGTCTGTGTGTGTGTCTGTTTATCTGCCTGTATGTCTGTATTTCTTTCAGCCGTTTTATTTTAGTTTTTGCTTTGGGTTTGGCTCTAAGTAGGTATAATTGTAGTTCTTAGTCTCAGCCATGATACCATTTACTCAGAGGACTTATTTAGCCTTCAAAATTCAGTTTACGACGAAAAAAACTTATTTGATATCGATACCAGGAAATCAAAATTTGAGTCATATCCATTCATTTTTCTTTCAGTCTGGAAACATCTATTGCTTTTTAGTCTTTCGTGCTAACATCCAAAGAGCCTGAGCTCCAAGACCATAGATTAGTTTTAAAGCTTTCATTCCACCCAAGCAACGCCGGTTATACTGCTAGTATATATATATATATATATATATATATATATATATATATATATATATATATGAACTAATGGAGTGACACTCCACAGCTCGTAGCATTTACATTTTAACAATGCTCATTACGTAATAATATTTTCGTAATATTCTCATTATTACAGTTTATAATAAAAACGATTTTTGCTACACAAGAGCTTTCGCGTTTCGGTGCCATATCATTAGGTTACATATACGGGTAAAATAGTAAGGACATTATATGTATAGAATTGTGAACCGGTTATTCCTTTATTCTAGTGGCCTTCGTTAGATATAGCAACGTAAAGTTAACGATAGATAATATTATGGTGTTGGAAAACGGATGAAAAAATTCGAGTGCTCAGTATAACTTCATAATTTAAGTGATGTATAGGGAATATTTTCAGTTATAGGTGGGAGATAGTTTGAGGTTATGAAAGTCTTAGTAATTATATTTATAGGAGAAAATGTAATTAACAGTATTGAAAGGTAAACGAAAGATTGAACTGACAAGTGACTATTAATTCGTTCTGTTTATTTATCAAGTTTAATTTAGGAATTCGGATAATGTATAATTTTTCCTGTAACCACTAATAACAAGCATTGACTAAGTATTTACAAGTTCTAGCTTTATTAAATACTTTCCATTTTACGGTAGGGTTTTTCTTGACTTCTTTTCAATGCCAAAAGTATTTAGAGTGGGATGTGCTATTTCTGTACTTCTTATTATAAATGAATAAAATATGTAAAGACTATCGAAATTTGGAGGTGTTCTTGGTGCTACCTATGTCAAATCTATTGATTGTTGGTTTCTCCAGTGGTGGAAATAGTGCATAGGTATATAATAGACTCAGACACTTTTTCAGTAATTGACATTAATTCGGATTTCGTCAGTTGCATGTCATAATATTGTTATCTTTTGTTATTTTAGAATGGTCTTCTTTAGTTAGGTTTATATATTTTGTTTAAAATGTTTTATTGTGTTTTTGATGATCTTTTCAAGGTTGTCAGTACAACTGTAGCTTAATTTAAGGGCGTCTTTGATCATCTTAGTAAAATTTTTAACAAAAAACATCCTTAAATTAACCTACAGCTATATCTCGATCGTATCAACATATTTTATCCCTTAATAACAAGATCCTCAGAAAGAGCACATACCGTTCTAAATAATATGTGGTATTTAAAAGAAGTCAATAAATCCCTACCGTAAAATAGAATGCATCTTTTTAAAAATCCTACAGTAAAAACGGAAAATATTAAAAAGAAAAACCCTAGAACATGTATGTTCTTACACAAGCCCTGATTCTTGTGTTTACGGGAAAATTACAAATTATCCAAGAAGTTAAATATCAAAATCAACCATGTTAAATAAACGAAACGAATTAACAGTCACTTATCAACACAGCCTTTCCTTTACCTTAAATATTTTTAATTATATTTTCTACTATACATATAACTACTACGCTTTTTATGCCCTCAATATCTCTCATCCACTTCAAAACTCTTATACAATTCCAGTATACATGACTTAACTTTATGATTTTGTAGTTACCTTCAAATTCTCCGATCCACCCGCCACCCGATACCATTATCCATCGTTAACATAACTTACTCTGACTATATCTAGCCACATGCGCAAAATTAAAAATAAAAAGATGGCGTCAATTTACCCAACACATTCGGTAAATGATCCAGTTCATAGATCCCAGCAAAAATGTAAAAATATTTTCTCAAATATATTTAAAGTTTTGCAAAATAGAGGATATAATAGCCACAAATAATCAAACTAAACTTTTTTCCCGGTTTTAATGCAGAATCGTTATCTTGAACGTGTAAGCTAATACAAACAAATATTTGAGAATTATACAATGGCAATGATATGATTCAGCAGTTTTACATCGTTTTTAAAATTCAAATTTTGCTATGGTCAATGTATCTATATGTTTTCGACGCACCAAATATTTGCATAATAAATTTATTTTATATAATGTTTTTCCTTTAATATTAAGTACAAATATACTTCTAATTGGTTAATAATAGCTTTCTCTACTTCTAGATAACATTAACTTGATAACTTAGTACAATTCTTTACTAATTCTTTAATGAATTAATTTATTTGTTATTATAAAGCAATTTGCTAAGATAAAGTAATTTGATATTTACACCAAGTAATAAATAATTATATTTTATTTATTTATAATCGTATTTTATTTAAACAAATCAGAAAAGTGAATGCGTATCGTCTTCACTTATCGCGTTCTCAATCCTGAAATTTACACAAGAAAAAGCGTGAAAAAAAAAAGCACAAATCCGGTCACTTATTTCGCTAAAGAAGTGAAATTAGTGAGATTTTAATCACTTTTTATTATTCGCTTCCGTTTCTCAACTTTGCTTTTTTTGTTGCTCAAAATACACTATGATTGTGCTAGCGGCTTAGAAAGCATTTTTGGTATCTCTGTCAAACATCAAAACACTAGAGATGAAGATATTTTCTTTGCCATCTGATTAAGCCCATTACTTTTATTAGATAATGCAGTACGCCGCAGTGTCTTAAATAATTAAACTTATTGGATATTCAATAATTGAAGAAAAATTCACGAAAATAAAACAGAGAATCAACAGCAAATTGGATTTTGAAACTATCCTAAAGAAATGATTTATTTGAAGAAAGCAGCAGGTTTATCTAAACAAAAAATATCGTAGACAAGAGCTGAAAAAATGAAGAACGAAATGAAACGCTCTATAAATGCAAACCAAAGTGCGTAGTAAATAAGGATTTTAATAAGCAGTTTTTCATGATTCCTTCTCCGTTTACATTTTTCTTTTAATCTCTATCATTGATTTGATAAATTCTATTAAAAGAACGCTAATTGTATGAATCGTACAAAATACAGTGAAAATTTTGATGGGCTTCCCTCTTCTATTGATATTTGTTTCTTTTTCACTTTTTGACATTTTTTCTAGACTTCATTGAGTTTTACTTTCGAACGTGTGCCATATTACAACACCGCAATACTCTGAGGATAAAGCATCCCTTAAGCAGAATCATAGCACATAGAACAAAGAAGTTTTACGAGTCTTTTTAATAGTTTCACACTGTTATTAATTACATCGCATTTATGAATAAAAAGAAACCCCTTCATGTTCTTACGATTAAATGTTATTTGAAAAAAATTATAATATTATAAATCATGAAATAACATTGTGCCAAAATATCAAAGTGTATAAACTAATTTCGAACATATTAATCACATTTATATTGTTTTTAGTAATAAATCTTCTCGCTGAAGTGTTACTTTAGAATAAAATGATTAAAAACTTTCTAATCATATTATTTTTTTCATAACGCTGACCAAGAAACTGTATGTAAAATAATGTTTATTAAAACCTTGTAGCCACAAATTTATGAAATGATATAAAATCTCATCAAAGGAGATGGTTTTATACAAAATATTGTTATAGTCTATCATTGGTACACAGACATATTGTTATAAGGACAGCTGATTAAATAAAAGTATTAATCTGAATATTGTTAAGCTTAACCATTGTTATATAATTCATTTTTAAATTGACCATATTATTTTATGATCACTAATCTAATATTAGCAATACTGTTATAGACGCATGCATTTAATTTCGATTCATTTAATTTTTAATTTTATGGATCTCTGATTTTTCTTATTCACTACTAAGAGTACACGTTGAAACTTATATTTTATTCATATTGCAAATTAATATACATCATTAACCCCAATATATATATACAAATCAATACATTAAATGCGTTGGGTGCACACCGTAATGAGACTATATATATATATATATATATATATATATATATATATATTGTAAAACGTATCAACAAAACAGTAGCACTAATCACGACCGAAATCAGAAAAACCTACTGCTAACAAATCGGTAAAGTTAGTCGTCAAACCCAAAAAGTACTCCCAAATGGGGAATAGAAAAAGGAGGGGAATAAAAAAAGAAACAAACAAAGCATAAGCTGTATTCGAAAGAAAAAAAATAGATTCAGTTCGTATATATATATATATATATATATATATATATATATATATATGATTGCATGTAATAATTTTCCAACAATAAGTAGGAATAAAAATACACACCTCAAGGAATCAAATAAGAGATTACATGAGCAAAAAAATTGCAACTCGATATATCAAATGCATTGGTTGCCCATCTTAATGAGGCTGACGATAATTTTGACCTAAAAGATGCTACTCTGATCAAACGAGAAAACAATTCTTTATGACGAAAAGGTGTATAGTGTGACCATGACGCAAGTTCAGCGCCAGTAAATTTTCTCCCTAGGTCTTACAGCAGTCCACCATCCCTGGCAGAAATTCTATTATCACAGTGTGCAATAACTAATAATAAAATGGAAACTAAAAGAAAAATATTAAAAATTAAATAGGCTATATACAATAAAAGTTTTCCCAGCATCCGGTGTTCATGCACATGTATAGCCACATCATAATTAAGTTAGTCCGATGATGAACTAAAGAACGAAATACGTCACACAAAAACTTCTTCCACATTGTCCTGCAATTTTCCCAATATTGTTCTTTATATATAACAATATATTTCATTATTTCATACATGTATGAGTGTTTATATTGTGCATCCCTAAATTGCTGTACAGTATAGAAATTTATCACAAATATCGATTAAATTAAATATTTCAAATATCAGTCTGTTAATTGCCGAGCGTGATACATCCTTGGATGAGCATGTCTCTTTCGATAAATGACCGAGTAAGCAGAAGATTTTTCGAAGTTGTTTGACACAACTTTCTGCGGTAGACTGATTGTCAATCAAGACTTTAGTCCCAGTTTTTCCTGCTATTCAACCCATAGCTGCGAGGAGGAAAACGATGGACTAATATTTTTCCCAAGGGTATTTGTGCGTAAGTGAATGAAATGAATGGAATTCGTACTAGGCTCTGCATTTTCTCATTTGGAACTGATATCAATTACACCCACAAATGTGACGGACGAGAGCTTTTTCACGGGTGTCATTTATTAAAACGTTGTCATATAATTAGCTAGTAATGATTATTATCTTTTCAAAGATCCCTGAAAATGTATTTTAAGAAGGTTCATGGCTACATTTTCATTTAGAATCCTATTTCAAAGCATAATATTTATTCAAAATAGTAATTTCTTCTTTACGATTCCTGATAAAAAAGAAAATATACCGGACCAGAAATTATCATAAGCTACCTTAGACAATAGTTTTTAATAGAAAAGTAATTAATTTATGGATAGCTTGTTCGAAATTACTATCAACATTTAAAAAGTCGCATGAACATCACGTAATTCAAAAAATAAAAACATCAGAAAAATCAATTTTAATTGCAATCTAAAAAATATTTTATATTCTATATACATACGCCTATATATATATATATATATATATATATATATATTCTATATACATACGCCTTTATATATATATATATATATATATATAGAAAGGCGTATGTATATAGAATATAGAATATTTTTTAGATTGCAATTAAAATTGATTTTTCTGATGTTTTTATTTTTTGAATTACGTGATGTTCATGCGACTTTTTAAATGTTGATAGTAATTTCGAACAAGCTATCCATAAATTAATTACTTTTCTATTAAAAACTATTGTCTAAGGTAGCTTATGATAATTTCTGGTCCGGTATATATATATATATATATATATATATATATATATATGTGTGTGTGTGTGTGTGTGTGTGTGTGTGTGCGTGCGTGTGTGTGTGTGTGTGTGTGTAGAAAGAGAAAGAGAGATAAACATATATGAATATAAAATAGCATTTTTAACTACATATAAATTTTTCTTTAGTGTGAGAGGATACCCTGAGGTGTGATAGTTAATTTAAAGGCCTTGCATATATTAAATTCAAGATTGGCTTGTGATATAGTTTATCTTATAAATGAAAGAAATTCAAGTGGGATTGTTTCGAAAAAAATCATTTATTTCATGAATGCAGCAGCGATCCACTTATTAATAATAATAATAATAATAATAATAATAATAATAATAATAATACTTTCTTTTATATATATATATATATATATATATATATATATATATATATATGCATGCATGCAAGCAAATTTATTTATATCAATAAATATTCTATATATTATGTAAGTTTTGAACAAATATTCAAATATCACAGTTTTTTTATCTCTTTTTAAACTAGTCAAACATTTTACAACTCCTCTTATATAAGCAGACTAATAGACCATTTTTCTTATCTATAATTAAGAATTATATGTGCTACATATGGAATTAAATATCCTATATCAGATAATCCTGAATCGTTATTGTTTGACCATGTGTAAAAAGAATTCGCTTTTCTTCAATAGATGCTATTTATACCGCCCTTTTCAATATCCTTTCAATATTCTTTGGTAATACAAGAATAAAAATTAACCGACTTACCGACTGATTTGAATTTTGATCTCCTTCAAAATTTCTAAATTAATATCTCAGCTGGCAGAAAAATTTGATGTATTTTTAAAACATTGACTTTAGCAGTGTTATATGATAATCTTTAAAAAAATCAGCTAATTATGAATTGTAATAACACAATTGCCTTGTTATACGGCACTAGATAACAAAATTTTCTGTTATAGATAATTCTGTAATATTAGTAGAGTAGATTGTTGCCAACATTGTAATTCAAAATTAACCTTAACGCAGTTTTTGTATGCGCATTTTAACACATTTTCAATGCAAGTTTTACAATAAATTATATCTTTATATGCTATATTTATGTTCAAGTAAATGTTACATGTATTCAAAAAAATTTACACAATAATCGGAAATGACCGAATAAATATAAAATACTTCATTCTGAAGTGTTTTCCCTTAATCTTGTAGTTCGAGTTTGTCTCTCGTTGCAGCAACCATCTCGATTCACATTGTGTCTGAGTTTAATCTACCTTGATAATTCTGATTATATCTTAGAGATGTTCTGGGATAACTTTTCACTATACACATCCGTTGACAAATCAATATGGGAATATTAGAAATTCATTTAAAAAAACGTATGGTAATATATTTTTGTTATACTGCTCAAGTAATTCTGAACAAAATGAATGCCGCCAGCTCAAATCGTTACTAATACACTATTAATATAATAGTCTTTCTTGAAAATAAATATACTGTACCCATATCTAAAGATGGCTTGCTTGGCTAATTCTGAGTGTACTTTCAGGGTATGCCTGTTATATTTAATTTATAAAACACCATTTATCTTCGTAGTAAACAGTTTTTTTCTGAAGAAAAGGCAATATCTTCCTAATCGAACAAGTGCGTATAACTAAACGTCCTGGCCAACAAGAAAAATGTTGAATAAGGTTTCAGCATCAGAATAGTGAACAGAGTTTTTAAAATATTTGTTGCCCTGTGTAATCATCAAAAATTGTTCTGTCTCCTGAAAATATTCTCGATTTTTAGTAACGGATACACATCAAGTTTTGCTCTGTAGTCAGCCTATTCATTTCTTTTTAACATCAGATGTTGAGTATTGACTTTGGATAGATTTCTGCATTAGCCAAATTTTAGTCATTTTTGAATTCAGATTTTTATGAAGTTGCTGATGTAGCATTTGCCGCCAAATTTATACATTGTTCTTCTTTTATTTAATCCACATCTTACTTAGTCTGATTTTGCTTTCTTTATTTCGTTTATTTAACTTTTTCTCTTTTACTTTCTTTTGTTGCTGTTATTTCTAGTTTTCTGTCTGTCTTCTTCATATTTATAATTTGCTTTGTTCGTTTCTTCACTTCCTTTCATTCAATCCCGTTAGTCTTTTTGCTCAAGTCGCTTTATTTCTTTTCTTAACTTCTAGTTTTATCGTCATTTTCTTCTTTCTTTCACTTTGTTTTACTCTCCACATTTCTATCTCTTTTGCTTCCTGCTTTTTTTGTGAAGATTTATTTTTAAATTTACATCTAATTTCTTTTTCTTTTATAATTTCTGTTGGAGTTTCTCAGAGCTATGTGTATCGGTTTTCACGTCTTTCTTTTCTCTCCTATTCCCATTTTTCTTTTGTTATATTTCTGCCTTCCGCACACGCTAGCTGTGTTCCAGTGCCTGTGTTTAATATACAATTTCCGGTAATGTCAGCTTGACCAAACGCAACATTTGATGTTGTTTCTGCCTCTTTTGCTGTTGGCAATCTCGTAAAATATGTGCAGTCTTTTAGCTTCAAGCTTCGCTCCACATAATACTCTTAGAAGAAAGTAAAAACGAATTAACATCATGTAAGTACCTCGGCACAGGGACATTCTCACGTACATCAATTTTAAGTTGAAACACCCAGGAAAGCCATAGCTTAGAGTAAAGAAGTCATGCATTAATAGTGAACTCTGCCCATACAGTCGCACTTATTCGTAAAGAGATTTATGCTGAAAGATAAGCTGTTTCAAAACTTATGCTTGAGCGTACATAAAATGGGTAGGTATAACATTAAATATGCAAAGTATATTGAATCAACCAGGTATATACACATAAACATTCATTTATGCATACACTCATTTATCACACACATATACACAGACACACATATATATAACGAGAGATAGAGAAAGAGAGACAGAGAGAGAAAGAGATCAACAGCCGAAATTTCAATCTAAAAACTAAGCAAAGAATTAAGATGCATAATATTTTTTTAGAAACAAAAACAAAAGTATTTAGTTGTTACATTATATCTGGCCTTCTGTATGACCGTGAAAGATAGACGATTTCTTTAAAGATGAAGGAGATATCTGAAGCAACAGAAATATTGTTGTACAAATGGATGTTTTGGACACCATGGACTGAATATGTGAGAAACGTTAAGGTTTTGGAGAAAATTGAAAGAAAAGAAAAATTATATTTAGCATCAGGAAGGCATAGTTGAAATTGCTGAGGAAGAAAGGAGAGCTTGGAAAACATGATACTCAGAGGACATATTGTAGCCAAGAGGGACAGAGAAAAGCAGCGCATAAGATAGTTGAGGGGCATAAGAAAAGGAATAGCACAAAAAAGTTTAGCAAAATTTATTAATAGCAACAAAGGTACAGTGAAAACACGGAAAGGTATCGAAACACGGTCGTCCATATTCTAATAGAACACGGCACATAAAGAAGTAAAAGAAGAAGAGAAGGAGGAGGAGGAGAAGAAGAAGAAGAAGAAGAAGAAGAAGAAGAAGAAGAAGAAGAAGAAGAATTTTAATCCCAGTCAGAAGCAAAGAACATGTGTATCAAGATTCGGCGAATAGCAGATAAAGTGGAAAATTATTAAATTTGTTGGACAAAAGTAATGTTCATAAATTAACAGTTTAAACTGAAGCCTTCTTATATTGAAGTGGAATACATTTTCGGGAAATTTCAGATCTTTTTTTTAAAACTTAATTATTTTTAACACCTACTATTTCCAGATAGAAATAATCGGCGTTCTTTATAATAACCGGAAGAGTGAAGGTGTGAGATTTATTTACTCAATGACCGCCTCAAAAAAGAAGATAATTTTGAGAGCGACTCTCTCCCTCATTCTTGCACGCGCGCACACACTCACACACAAATATAAAATCTTAGATATATTGAATAATTTAAAATAATAAACGTCAACGAAAGAATTAAACGAAAAAAAGTTTCTGGTTTTGTTTAATAATTATTAGCAAGGTTACTTCTGCAGTATCATCAACAAAACTGATGTGTGACGTACGATAGTGTGTAATGGAATGGATATCGGGAAAGGTATTGATACATAACTTCTCCCCTGCAGCTATAGGTTATACACCAGGATAAATTGTGTTTACAGTTTTGGTTGACGACCAGTCTACTGCAGAAATTAATGGCAACCTAGTTAGGGAAGATCTACTGCACGTTCAGTCATCTTTCGAAAGAGACATGATCGCCCAAGCGTGTTTCACGTGTATCACGTATGGCACTTAACTGACTAACTGAATTCTCCTTCACTTGAATTCTTTTCGAAATTTTTCTATTTTTAACGATGAATAAAAATAAAGTAATTTTATATCATTCTGTCTATTCTAAGTTGGCGCCCATATCAAGAGAAAAACATAAATTTCATCGAACTTGAGGTTTAATGCTGAAATATTTCAGCTTTTTAACGTGCCTTCAAAAATAGTCGCATAATTTTCAGACTCAGTTTGAATACATTAATTTATATATATATATATATAATCAATCACATACAAGCCTGTTTCGCTGTATCACAGCTCAACAATGTGACTATACTCACCTACTTGCTTCTGGCCGGGATCGAAACTTGATCGATTTGATGTCAGTCGCAGCTGCTACCCCTAAGCCATGAGCGCATGGAAACAGAGAAGGGAAATTTTAACGTGTTGTATATTAGTAGTATATACACATGCCAGTTACCGAAAGAACTCAATTCATTTCTGAAGAGTATTGCTTATATCGCAGAAGCGAAAAATGATTTTAAACATTCTTCTCTAGACAGCTCAATCGTAATGAGAGCATAATATATTAGTCGTCCACATATAAGCCTGTTTTGCTGTATCACAGCTTGTATATATATATATATATATATATATATATATATATATATATATATATATAAGCATAATAAGCAAAGCCATTCATAACAAACATTGATTTAATCGTTTATACAATAGGATAACATTAATAGATTATAATTTAGTAATAAAGCATAATGTCAACATAGAACAAAGATGTGTGGAAATGCTAGCTCTATGTTGCTTCTATGTGACGTTTTTCGAACATCTATTGTATATAATGAAAATATTAATATGATTTCCTTAATAAAATATTTATATATCGTAAAAATATATTAAATCATTAAATGTTGCATTTGTCGAAATGAACAGATAAAACTTATCATATCTCATGTAGATGACAGAAATAACCTCTGATTGCTATATATTTCTCTTGGTGTGAAAGTCATTCGTTTTTTGAAAATCTATTTCTTGTATTCTATGAAGAGAAACAGTTTTGATACAGATTAAAGTGACGGTATTTTATTGTATTTTTCCCCATCGAGAGGCAATCATAGCATGCAAGATCTTTGAAAGGTGCTTAAAAACCATAATAATCACGTGAATCAAACTGAGAGGACAAAAGTTGTTCATTGTACCAGGCTCTGAGAGTACAGGCGTTGTTCAGACTGCTAATCATGTCACATTATGCACTTTCTTCAAGAAACTGTAACTAAGGTCTGCTCAGCATAATTGCAATATCAATCACTGTCGGACGCTATTGATGTTCAAAAACTACGAACATGTTTGAGTAGAAATCTGCAACACGTGTCAGGATGTGCTCTGAAAACGGGTAGCTGTCCATTATTTTTGTATGTACGTGTTACCATTGAGGTTCTATTTTAGTGTTTACACATATTTGGATAGGTATCATTTTTAAACATTCATGTCTGCTAGTCTAAGGACAGAAAAACATATCACGGAAAAAATAATTCCCGACAGGAAACAAAGCTGAATTCCATTTTTATTTTGGTTGAGGAAAATACCAGGGAAATAAATTTCGAAGATATAGAGTTGAAAAGGTTCGAAGAAAAGAACTGCATTACTTAAATAGGTTAACTGGTTTTTGATATCCTGGGATTATTTCACTTGGCACACTGATGAAACACACTTGGAAACAAATTGGTTTCACATAAAAATAAATAAATAAATAAATAAATAAATAAAATACATGTTTATTTATTGTAGGGAATTATTTTAAAACCTCATTAAATACATAATAACGCGGACACCCGCAGACACGCGCACGCAAGCACGCACGCAGCAAGACACACGCATGCGCGCGCACAAACACACGCACATTACACACATATATATATATATATATATATAGTTAGTTAGTTAGTTAGTTTTTAGTCATGATTAAATAAGACCAGTTCAAAGTTGTTTTAAAGTGTTCAATACATTTATATTGTCGAACATTTGAATATTTTCATTTTGAAATGAATTACTTCTGCAAATTAGTTTCCAAACGTACAGTATCTAGGGGCCATTTTCAATATTTTAAATCGCCTGAAGGTACCGAAATTTTGAAACCTAGTTTGCGGGAAAAAACGTATATCCAAATGAAATATATATATATATATATATATATATATATATTAGGGTAGGTTGATTTTTCACTTATTTAAAATATTAAAAAATCTCACTTACTGAAAGTTGTGTATGTACCTATTAAGTACTGATACAAAATATTACATCAAATACTTCAACAGTTTTTTGAGCGTTTGGCATCAAAGTTCGCAGACAAAAATATACTGAAAATTCCTCGTTTTCGCAAGATTTGCGTTGAATATTATTAAGAAAACCAAATAATTTTAGTATTTAAATCAAGGAATGTCATTTTATTTTATAAAAATGATATTAATTAAAGAAATGATGACTAATCTTCAAATTGAAAATCTGCGCCCCCCCCCCCACATTTTCAGTATCTGCGTTAAAAAACTTTATGAATTAAGCAGTGATATTTGAATACCTTAAATGATTTTTTCTGTTATAAGTTAAAATATAACAAACAAACAAATAAGGAAAACAAACACTATTTTAATAGTGCTTAATATATAGAGTCAAATTGCTCCATATAAGAGCTCTTATACAAAAATGCTGGTCTCAATTTCTGACTCAAAACTTTGGCTGTAATATGTTGATGCCTTGCTTCAAAACCGTATGCAGTTTGCAAAGCTTCTGTTGTTAACTTGACTGCCCATTCCATGCCTTGGGAATGTGAGAGCAAATTTGGCAAGTCAAGCTTGGTTCCATTTAACAATGATACCTGAAGTTCAGATTCCGTCATTGGTGGTTCAAAAATGCCACAATGATAAATCTATCAATTGTGTCCAGTGTGTGGCATTAAAATTAATGGTTGGTATTCTTTTTAACCTTTTCTTGGTTGACTCCCCACTCCTGAAAGAATATAAAAAAATATTTATTGATTCATTTAAAAACTTCAGGTCTCTACTATAATAATTATGGTGAAATTAGATAAAATCTTTAAAATGATTCTATAAATTGCAATAAATAATTGAGTCATTGATATATAAATAAATATTTACTTACCTAATTGCCAAAACTCTTTTTAATGTTTCTTCTCTTACTTCAGCTTCATCAGATTTGACCAGGGAGTATAGGTTTTCAGACAGTAAACAAATTGTACTTCCTTGTATATTTCTTAAAGTGATCTGTTGGATTGCATGAGGCTGCCACTTGATCTTCTGGATCATATTAAAAATGTGCACTTGCTGATTGTGGAACATATTATTTCTTTTAATTTCAAACCAACAAGTGGCATACACATTTACAATAAAACTTATTAAACTGTGGAGTTTTGTTGTGAGCTTTTGTGAGTATGTGCCACGACTCAATAAACGCATAAGCCTGATGGCCAAAGTTAACCACCTTGCCTGGTTTAAAGGACCAATTTTCCAGGAGACATATCTAGAGTCAACCTTACCTCTAGAAATATCCACTGTGTATTCATACAGGAGTCTTTGGTCACAACTAAGATCATGTATTTCATCAATGTTCAAAATTGAATACAGAGGACTTCTAATAGTGGAAAATGGTATTTGTGGTAAATCATTTGAGCATAATTTCCCCAGACGAACACTAAATGCTGTAGGGCCTTTTGTGCAACCATCTATGTTTTTGAAAAGAGCTCTGAAAGGTAGTTCATTATGGTGCAAATAGCAAGCAATTGCATGAAGATTTTTTTCTAAAATTGGAACCATTCCACCTTCACAGCCTGTGTTGGCATTAGTGTTGTCAACAAGGATAGCCTTGATAGTGTTCTCACTGTTGAATTCATGCAAAATATACACTACTTGCTCAGCATGAACAACACCTGTTGCACCACTATTAGGGAGAACTCTTTGTATCAGATATTGACTTTCATGTGGTGCCTCCTTTGTAAAATTTAAATGGGGTTCTGGTTCCTTAGTTTTTTCATAGTTTTCTGTCAATTTTCCTCCACAATTTCCTGATACAGCAATGTGTCCTTATTCGTTCTCCTATCAACTGCAGTACATATAAGGTTTTCCACACTTTCATCATGTTTTGGTTGGGCAGTTGTTTTCAGTTTAAACTTTGCCCTATCAACTTTGCGTTTATCTATAATATATTTCATATTAATATTTGGTATAAGAAAGCCTATAGCCTTCAAATCCAAGAGCAAGGCACCTAACTAACTTGAAAGCATAACTTTGAAATTATAAGGGCCTTTTGCATGTCTCCTTGGCTGCAAATATTCTTCTTCTGGTTTTTCACTTGGAGAAGGTGAGTAGGAGGAGGAAGAAACATTAGCCTGAACATTTTGTGTTGAAGCTGTTGGTGATGAAACTAAATTTTTTCTTAACCTCTCTCTTTCCTTTTTACATTTTATAGCACTTTTATCAACAGGTCCAAGCTTGAACGTGCCCTTAGACCCTAATTTGCCCCTCTGATCCTTTTAGTTATTCACGATCCTGAAATATCTAAAAATAAATATATGTACTATCAGAAATGAAATTCCAGAAATATTTATAAATAAATTTGATAAAATTTGAAATAAATACATTAAATTAAGAAATGTTTACTTACTTTAAAGTAGTGTTACTTCCGAGATTAGCTCGTAAACAGGTTTTTTAATAAATAAATATTAACTTCAAAATATAAACAAATCAGAATAATTATAAAAGTTGAATTTTTCATTAAAATAAGACTTAACTATTAAAAAATGCAAGAGATATTCTTGATAATTAAAAGCGTAAAAGAGTTAACAAAGTAAAAACAATCGTTTAGGGTGAGGTAATTTCAACAGGTGAATACCAATAAAAATAACAATAAATAAAACGGCATACGTAAATAATTATTTGTATATTACACTAAATATCATAGTGTTTTTATTTCTTATTAATTTTGATGTTTTCATTTAATTTATCAAGAAAAAAATACTGAACTTAAAATATCTATTATTAAGCGTAT
This sequence comes from Ascarosepion bandense, assembly GCA_037127315.1. Taxonomy (NCBI): domain Eukaryota; kingdom Metazoa; phylum Mollusca; class Cephalopoda; order Sepiida; family Sepiidae; genus Ascarosepion; species Ascarosepion bandense. The sequence continues at coordinate 5,026,498 of JBBBDQ010000191.1, forward strand.
TGTATTTTTTCTTATTGTTAAAACTCGGGTTAAAAAGACACATTTCCGGTGACACCTCTATCGCGATAAAATCCCAATTTATTTCGTCTTTAAGTTTAAATGCTCAAATAAATACAAAATTTTGAAGAAAAAATTTCTTGTGGTAACTCTTGGTATTATTTTGCAACTTTCTTCAAGCGCAATTTTTTAGTTTCAAAATTGACCTACCCTAATATATATATATATATATATATATATATATATATATATATGTGTGTGTGTGTGTGTGTGTGTGTGTGTACATTTATGATATAGGTGATTAGGGCGGATAATGGAATGTTTGTAAAATTAAGCTGTGTCTGTTCCAGCTGAAATGAAAACTATGAAAATGGTTTTGTTTTTTTGAAAATCTTCCGTGAGTCTGTGTAATTTAAACATTAAGTAAAGGATTGTAAGCCATTCTTATCATTGTTTACATTTCCATTAGCAGGCTATGAAGAAAACTTACATGGAAATGTCATCTTACATGAATAAATTATGTATTAATAATCACATGTTGCTATACAGATGTGCAGTGAACAGAATGAAAGTATAGCCGATCAGATTTTTGAAACACAAAGTGAAAAGATCATTAATTTATGAAAGGTTAATCTATACTATCATCCAAAAACATAAAATGTAAAGAAATGGCTTTGTTATTAAGGAAACGTAATATATATATATATATATATATATATATATATATAGAGAGAGAGAGAGAGAGAGAGAGAGAGAGAGAGAGAAGTAAAAATATGGAAAAAGAAAACATAAGTGGACAGATCATTGCTATCGGAACCTGTTAGATCTGCCACGTTAGTGACAGAAATGAACAGAGATACAATAAAATTATTTAAAAATAAAAATAGAAAATGAGGAAGAAAATAGGTCAGACAAAATTACAGCTCTTGAAGGCCACTGTTAAAGAGGCGCGAATAATGTTAATACCAGAATAAAATAGTTAAGCGTAAGTTAAAAATTAAACCGATATAACTTGTAGGAACATTGATTGAAGAAAGGGAAGTTATTACATAATATAATTTAATCATACGTGTAATCCGAAGAAATGAAACATCTATTTTAAGGAATCTTAATTTTAGATTAATTATTAGAAATTTAAATTAAAATCTATGATGGTATTAATACCCAAACAAACTTGTTAATTATAAGTTTAAAATAAAACTATAGAATTAGAAAGAATATAAATTTAAGAAACGAAGTTATTATGAAATATAATAATACGGATAATAAGAAAAAAAGACAACTACTTAAAGAAATCCTAATTTTAGATTAATTATTAGGAATTTTGTAATTAAATTTAAAGTTATTACGACATTTGCTTATAAATTCTTTTCTTACGATCTAAAGCAATTTTTGCTTAAGATGTTTTTATATTTTAATTGTTTCAACGAAACAAAGATTGCATCTATCGAAAAAGTTTTGGGGGTGCAACCGAACCCATTAATCTCCAACTCACTATCGGTTTAAGTCACTTCTGTTTCATTTTTCAAAATCTTCGGGAAAGGGAAATTTGGAATTTAAAATTGGGGTTAGAAAAGAGTGTTTATTAGATTATTATTATATTTCAAGGATAGTTTTATATATATTAAACATTATAGGTAGATTTTGGGACATAGAACTAGTCGGGTTAAACAGAGATGACGGGTTAGCAATTATTAATAATAGCACTGGTCCAATAGTGCTGCAAAAACAAAAACAATTAACTAACACCTTTAAACACCTAGGTTTTAAATTAGACCTCCAGACCAACCGTAAAGTAGTTAGTTTTCTAGACATCACCTTCGATCTCTCTAGTAACTGCTTTAGACCCTATCAAAACCTAAACAAACACCTTTATACATCAATATTAACTCCAACCACCCCTTACATATAATGAGATAAATTCCTAACTCCGTTAATACTAGAATCAACAGACTATCTTTTAACCAAAAACTTTTGATACACAAAAAAAATATATAACGAGGCTTTGCATAAGAGCGGATTTCAAAAGCCGCTCTTTTATGATGAATCCTTGAAATATAGTAATGCCAATAAAACCAACAGAAGAAAGAACGCAATTTGGTTCAACCCTCCATTTTGCAAATTATGTAATATTAATATAGGAAAATATTTTAAAAACTCGTAGATAAACATTTTAGCAGTTCTAGTCCCCGCCATAGAATATTTAACAGAAAAACACTAAAATTCAGTTATTCGTGCACTAAAAATATAGAAAGTATAATCAGTTCCCACAATAAAAGAAAATTATCTAAATATAAAAACCAAACTGATAGCGCGAAACCTACTTCCACTGATCAAGCCAGCTCCAGAGTAACAACTACTAGTCGAGCCAGCCTCAGTTCTGCAACTCCCAACTAAAGCAACCTTAAAGTTGCCCGGAATTTGCCAGTAATACAACAAAATGCAATTACAAGATTAAAAAATGATTGTCCTATGGGTGGAGAGTGTATGACGGAGGAGGTGGTATATTTTTAATTTATTCCTATTTTAATTTATTCTATCATTTTTTCTTTCTAATTTAAATTTATTCCTCTGTTCCTCTTTCATTTTCTTCTGTACTTTTTCGTTTACGCTTCAAGATACTTACCCTTTCTTTTTAACTCTCTCTCTCACACACACTCTCTCTCTCTCTCTCTCTCTCTCACCTAACCCACTTATCCTACCACTGTATGTACATGATACTATTTTGGATTCTTCTATACCCACACTGCTTGCTGATATATATATATATATATATATATATATATATATATATATATATATATAAACTTATAACTGTTTATTAGTTATAAAATAGCAATACTTGTATACTTCAGCCAGAAAAAATTAGCATATTTTTAAAATCGGCTGCATAGTTCTATCTACTACCTAATGATTATACTTTCAATGACGAAATAAAATGTACACTTTTGTAGTAGATTGTAGTTTGCACATGTTTTAAAGTATAATTTGTAATAAATATTTATTGCTCTGATTCTATAATGAGCATTGTTTTAAATTAATGGTTTGAAAGTTGTAATCATTTTCTTCATTCCTTATTCATGTATATATATATATATATATATATATATATATATGTCTCTGTGTTTCTTTGTCTCTATTTTAACGAAACATACTCCTCCGAAACTCTTAGTTCTATTTCGGCCAAAATTAGGTCATATGTCGATCTTGACATGAAACATTGATGAACGCAAAAATGTTTTTGATTTCTTTCCCTGCGAGACGCTTATTTCCAGATCAACCAAAATCAAATAACTTGTAGATCAAGGTCCAAACCTTTGATGTACAACAAAACTTTTCGAATCAATGTAAAAGGTTCGTAAAAGATCAACAACAAACATAAATTCGAGTGGTCTTTTGCGCTCTTTTATGAATTTTTCCAAGACGATTCATACAAACCCAACCAAAGTCAAGTCACCGGTAGATCAGGCTCTGGTGCCTCGATATGAGCGCATAAATTTTATTTAACACACAGTGTGTGGCAACATTAATGAAAATGTTGTTTTTTGCTATCGTTTATTTCTCCAAAGCGCTTAGTTGTATTCCAACAAAAAATCGTCTCTTTTTTTTGTAATTTATACCTTATCATATGCCATAACAATTTAAGTTTTCTACAAGGTGCCAAGCCCTCCGACGTTGCAAGGAAAATGCATCCACTTCTTCTGCGTCACAAAATAATCGCATCACATTACAGGCTCCCGTAACGCCCGACCCTTTTCTTCCAATTGTACACACATCATACAGGTTTATTGGCAAAATTTACCATATATGAATCTCGTTTTACAAATGCAACAAAAACCAAAACTTACTTGCATTGTTTTAACTTATGCGTCACGGTAATCTCCTATTAGAGTCTTTTAAATAAGAACTTGAGCATTTAAATATAATCATTAAAAACATCTAGCAAATCCGGGTTATACAACTAGTGCACAATAATCCTTTATAGAAAAAATTATAATTATATGTCTAAAATAATACTAATTTATAACTAACTAAGAAATAAACTATTGTATATAATTTTAATTTAAATATCTTCGCATATTTTAAAAATGTTTTAATTTCTTTTAGAATAATTTTTTTTTCATTAAAAATTTGATCAGCTCATAATAATCTACAACAGCTGATACCACCAAATGCATAGCAGAAGTTTCGAACCATAGATATTCGGCCGGGCTTATCCCACGACCTTCTACGCTTAGGGTTATCGTAGCGTATCCAATTTTATTGCCAGTCACGATACGATGCAAAAAATTATTTTTCTGCCGTTAAAACAGCTGTTTACACGTGACAAGACGCCTGACATAAGTATTCATGAAGTAATGCCGCTAATACTTCGTCTTCAATCTTTTCACTGCGTCAGAGAATTCTTTACTATCAACATCAAAATTAATTTTTTTCAGTAGTTTAAACGAATCTTTTCATGTTGTTTCCGACAGAGCATGGTCATCGTCAGTATCAATAAAATTCTGTGTGCTTCAGCTTCAGATTTCTTTTGTATAAAGTAGTGCAGTAAAATTCCACGCAAATACACTAGCTTTTGCACGAAATCTGACATGTCTAACAATAGGAAAAACAAAATTGCCAACACTTCGGGGAAATGACATGCACTGAATTTCAATCTTGCATATAGTATTTTCTTATAGATGTGTTACCATCTAAAACTGCACACCCACAATTCTGGGAACGCCATCTGCTAGAAAGCAGCGATAACTTATTCAAGGCTCCTTATATATTATCATACAGAATCGCTAATTAGCAGCAAGAGTCGTTAACAGACAGTAAAGTGATCATTTTCATTTTAAATTTCATTTACATTTTTTAAAAGCTAATAAATGCTACGAGTTTAGCAGGTAATTGACTTACAAGCTTAAAATAATAATGCTATTCTATGCAAAGATAGTACCATGTAAGTATATCAAATAGAACCAAATTGTAGATTAATAACAGGATCACTCATGTTATCATGAAAACTTTCTTGTGCTTTTAACTTTAATTCCTTATTTTGTATTTTTGGTACTATTGTATTATTGTTTTTTACAAAATTCTTTCTTTTGATTATATAAGCTTAACTGCCCATTATCGAGAAAGAGCAAGCCTTGCCTCGGAGCTGAAATGATTGATTTACAATGAGAAATAATCAACAGTATCTTTGAAATTAAAACAGAATAATCAGCGTTATATGTTAAAAACCATTTGGGCATTTCCAGCTGACTATGAACAGAATTCAAGATTTTAAATATTTATTTATTTATTTATTTATTTATTTATTAGTAATTATTGTAAATAAAATCAGAATTGAAGCATTCTTATCGATATTTTGTCTTTTGGCATGAAAATTACACGTTTTCCTAATTTTCAGTGAAAATTATACTCATTCAAAAGAGTCTCTATGTTAAAATGTTGATCATTGTACTATGAGTCATGTTCAAGTTGCTAACATTACTAAACATTGAATTTACATATGTTAAAATTGAGGTATCCTTTTTTGCCTAGGAAGCATAACAAAACTTTTATTACATTAATCTCATAAATATACCTCATTTGTGTAACTGAAAAGGCTTAGATTAAAAATTTAGATTCAATTTTTAGAATAAATTAAATTTTGAATCAAAATTTCGAATAATTGATTACCCTGCACAATTTCCATTCAAAGTAAAGAATCATATTAATTCCCCTTGTGTTCTTTGTAAGATCGCAACAACAGGATATTTATTACAAAGATCTATAACGGATGTATAGTCATGTAGACTAGTTTATTTTGTCAGTTATAATCGAAGTAAAATCTATGAAAATGTTCTAAATTCTTCACATAGAACTGGCACTAGGGGGATAAAGCTTTGGTTCTTGAATCTGTCAACAGAAATTTATTTGGACTTTCAGAATTAATACATATGTGAAGAAAAATATACTCAGTTTATGCAGCACTTTCAGTGAAGATAAGAGTTTACAAATACTCAGTAAAAGATTAATTCATGTAACGTTCGGTTCTGAATTCATCGAGAAAGTTATTCGATGAGTCATTTTATTATGCAGTGAAATGACAGTCATATAATCAGAAAATTCAACAGACATTGTAGAAAATAACATGAGTGAACTGCTGTCAAAGATCACATTTGCGATACTGTTTCACATTAGCGCCTTTAAAATTGCCTTGCGAGTTTGGGTAATAATTGCGGAAACGTGTGAGCCGGCTTCTATCAATCAAAATATAGAAAGAAATTAGTGCTAATATTTGGCTGCTGGTTCATCCAACATAAGCACTAGGAAATCTATGAAATAATCTTGATAGATTGTTGCGTGAAGTTTGCCGAATCCTTTAAATACAAAGCGAATGCAGCCATAAACCGAAAGATTGAAAAGATACATCCATCGTTTTATTTTGTTCTAATTTTATTTTAATGCTCAGTATATCATGTATTTAAATTACATTTCCATCGTTCGTTAGGTAAGATTTTTTTCTTTTAATTGTCTCATATTTTGTTTCTCGTTTTTCTTTTGTCATGTCGTTCTTATCGTGGCTGCAATACATTGATGAGAGTCTATATATTTAAACGGGATGAATTTCTCTAAACATTTACGAGAATTTATCTTGTTTGAAATCACATAAATGAAACCATAGCGATGACTAGAATTTTTCAGTGCAATCCATTTTGTAATGTTCAGCAATATTTTTTTCGTCCATATTTTCTTACTCTTTTATTTCCTTCTATTCTTTTTTTTTTCTTTTACACTTTCATCGCGGTTTCTGGAATGGCTTTATTTTTCCTTCTTCAGTGAAACCTTTCTTTTTTCTAATAAATTTCCTCATATATGTCATTTTTCACTTTTATTATCTGTTAACTCAATTTTTTCAGTTAAAATTAAATTCTTATCTTTCTTAATGCTTTTTGTATATACCTTTGTTGCAGATTATGCGTTATTTATTTATACATTTTCATCGATATAATATTATTATATTTTATTCAAAACTTTTGTTTATAATTTATATTTTAAAAATATCCTCTTGCCTAGCAAAATTTCTTTTCTATGTTTTCTTATTCTTTAAACCAAAGAGTAGATAAACAAATTATATAACGTAAAGTAAACTATACCTTTTTATATTAACGCATATAAAAATAAACAAATGCCTTCAGAATACAAAAATTGAAAACTACAACTTACAAGAAAAAGATATGATCATTACTTCTTCAGTAACAAATAGCCATTCAATCCTTTTATTAATCTAGAATACTTCATCTGATTCACTGAAACTTAAAACGAAAATCAAGTCCAATTTATGTGTAAATTTCCCTTTCTTTATGGAATGTTTAGATGTTATTAACAGGAAGAAGAATGTTTTGTTCAAACAGTTTTAGCAAGAAATGGTGGCATTCAACAAACATATGCCAATATAAAAGTAAATATATCTGAAATAAATCATAGTGTATTTCAATGACGCGATGAATAATATAGGCTATTAGATATTGATTTACTGTGTCATTTATTTGAAAATGCGAATAAAGAGGGCACCTTTGGCCTGATCTTTATTGCGTGTATCTATGAAACGAAATATTTAATTCACATGGAAATTGTCATTTCCCATACAGTGCATGTATGTTTGTGTTCGCGGTTTTAAATGCGTAAGATTTGAACACATATATACCAATACATATCAATAATTATGCCGATGTAACAGATATATATATATATATATATATATATATATATATATATCGAGAGAGAGAGAGAGAGAGAGAGAGAAAGGTTGCTGTCCAAATTTTCATTCATGTACGCACACACACACAAAACATGCACACACACATAAATAAATTATTTATTAGTTTTTACAGAGCGCAAAGATAATGCATTGGAGTTGGCACTTTGTTCCTAGAGTTCAATAATGCAAGTCATCTGCGTAACTATGCATAAAAATATGCTATATTTCTTAAGTATTTATGCGCTTATATAGATTCTATATGTGTGTATAGAGGTGTAAGTCCTGTAGGCTATCATGTGGTATTTAAGACTGCAGCCTCCCGACGCTAAGCGTTGCTGTTATGGTTTCTATAGCAAGTGATTTTAGTAGAGTTCTAATCCAACACGCAACATCTTTTGCATCCAGTTGCCTGTCTCCTATGGTGATTGCCAAGCAAGACTGGAGAACTCTAGGTGTGCAGGGAGATGGATTCGTACATTTCAAATGATATTAGTATAGTTCACTATGTGCAATATGCACACATATATGTGTGTTTGCGAGTGTCTGTGCATCTAAACACACACGCTTACGTCTAAACACACACACACACACACACACACACACACACACACACACATATATATATATATATATATATATATATGGAATACGTTTTTCATGAAAATTTTCTTTTTTTATCCCTATACTTGCGGCAGAAATATTTCTCTTCTCTACTGAACTATATAACAAAAATGCCGGAACTTACTATCAACTGCTCTTAATGGGGTAGACACAAATTTCATATTATACTTAAATTTTTACATGCATATATATATTTGAATATAATTTCTCTTGACTATCTATTCGTGCATATATCTACCAATAAACATACACATAGAAACACATATGCATACGTGTATATAAACATAAATTATGTCAACGAACCTGGATGCATATATATAGAGAGTGAATAAATGCAATCACTTCATTTCTATTAACAAATTTATTTTCTTAAACACAGGCACTACCTTATAAGAATTATTGTACATTTATTGACAATAACCGTTAAAAATGTTTTATTTAGGCGTTCAGATTAAGTTTAGAAAATCAGATTTTGCTTTTAATTAAATATTTGGGATTATTTCACTTTTAACCGCTTAAAATTCCCTGCTTTAAATGAACCAATGTTAACTGAAACATCTAGATAATATAATTTACTTTTATTGATAATTACATTCTGTATATCTGGGTTTCCTTTAATGTATCATTGTTAATTTTATTCAGCTTGAAATGCAAAATATCTCTTGTCTTATTTAGCATGATTAATAGTAACAGTTTAAAAAAATACTAATTTATATAGCATTTAACCGAAACTTATTCAACAATCATTGAATATATATATATATATATATATATATATATATATATATATATATATGCGTGTGTGTGTGTGTGTTTGTGTGTGGGGGGGGGGTGCGTGCGCGTGGGTGGGTGCGTGCGTGTGTGCGTGCGCACGCGCGATGTAGTAACAACAATTATATTCGTGGGACTTAACAATTCTTTTCGATCCCATTCCGCGGAAAAACAGTACTGAATCTTGTTCGTGTCCCATGGCAGCTGCAACAACATTTTTTCTGACATATTGCATCTAACAATTCATGAGGGCGAGTTCATTTGTACACTATGGAAAAGGCGAAACTATTTTCTCTAATTCTTTGGAAGTTCAATATAAATGTCACTAATTCAAAACCTTAAAATAATTTATAATTCTACCCTGGGGTAGAATTTTAAGCTATTTTAGTTTATCTCTCTACATGCATTCATCTATGAATTTATATTTCTTTTTTTTCTTTCTTTTTTTTTTTTTGAGACGCATGAAAATCTGATTCTATATTCTATAACTGTGCCCCCATTTTACCGTCGCTATTCATCGTTCGTTGTGTTGTATTGTGAAACTGGAGAACCGAATTTCAGTCAAATTCGCTTCATTCACTTACGCACAAATACCTTTAATTTATTAACTTACGCACAAATACCCTTAATCACAAATACCCTTAATCTATCTCTTCTCCCTCTAATTGTACATTGAATAGCAGGACAAGTTAGGTTCTATTGCCTTGATTGGCAACCGGCCGACTGCAGAAAATAATAGCAACTTGTTGCGGGAAAATCTTCTGCCTAGTCAGTCATCTCGCGAAAGAGCTATGATCACCCATCGTGTATTGCGTATAACAATTAAATGACTGACTGATTTTTGTCCTAAAAGCGTGCCAATTTGGAAAGGTAAACAACATCAAAATTTTAACAGTAGATTCAACTGAACTTCAGTTAAATTAGTTATTTTTACAAATATTTTATTTCAAAGTGAACTGAAAGTATTATTCCTCAGAAATTAGACACATATTTGAATTAGTCTAAGCAAGAATTGAGTCCAGGAAAAAAGATTTTCAGTATAATCTGATTAAAATTTAATTAGAAAATTCATTATTTTTAATATATTATTAATCTGTTTTACAGTAGTGTGAAATTTGAATGTTTAAAAAAATAACAAATGCCTTGTGAATGTCAGAGAAACATATCCTAATTCTTATTCTATGTGCCCTGTCCCTTAAGGACTTAGGCGATCATAGATTTCCACGTTTTCTTATCTCTGCTTGCTCTGAGCATGCCTTCTCCTGATACACCATGAAACCCTCGTTCCGTTATCCACCTGATTAGGTCCTTAAATAAGTTATCCGTTGCTTTCCCCTGTCTATTCTTCCCTCTATCTGGCCTGTTAGCAACTGAAATGTGGATGAAGTCTGGGAAATGATGAAAACAAAAAGAAAATTAATACTGAGCATCAGGAAGAGACAGCTAAAGTTCCTGGGACATGCAATGAGGAAGGAGGGCTTGAACTTCATCATTGCTCACATTCTCGATCCATGATATTCGCAGCATCCTTCTGTAAAACCACATTTCAGTTGCTCATGTTTTTCCTTCATCATTGATGATATTGTCCAGCATTCATTGCCATATTGAAGAAAGGACAGCACATAGCAATCCAGTACTATCTTCCTTGTTTCTAACGAAACTGTCCCGTATCTTAATACTTTATTCACCTTCTGGAATGTTTCCTTGGTCATGCCAATTCGCCTTCGTATCATGTGTTGCACTTTCTGTCTTCTGTTATAACACTTCCCAACTATAGAAAACCCCTAATGTTATTAAAATTAAGAAAGCGAGTTAAATCACAAATTACCAAACGATCTCTAATTAGTTACTAGTATTCTTAGATAATGTTCTACAAAGCTCTCTTATTATTTAGGGAATCTGTTGAACGACCGTCATTTTTTTCTTATTTGTAATTCTTTAAACTTACACTGATAATGGACTAAATGTTCTTGCAATTTTTCTTCACAGAATTTTCCAATTGATCAAAGAAATCGGAGTAGAATTTTCAAATAGTTCATATCCAAGGTCCCAATATCTTTTGTGAATTCCTACTCCATATCTCCTGCTTACGGAAAACTAACGTTGGCTGTTGAATTTACATACATAGAATAGTTTACATTCGTGTGAAATCGTTGATACCGAAAAAAGTTAGATTCTGAATTGCTAAACATATATCGGCGTCAGTCTAAATTTTATTCACAGTGCATCAAATAAGTTGGTTTTGTGTCGCCATATGCCGCGCAAAACGACAACACAGAATGACATTTTTGTAAGCATACAGTGCTCGTTATAAGACTTCTGCTGTGGCAAAATGTAACTCGATAAACGGATGTGTTAAGTAACAAAATACAGTGAATTACAAATTCAGCTCGACGTTCGACAATTTTATCGATATTGCAACCTTGAGACATCAGGTCAAGTAGACTTGTTGAATTCTTGAAACAAATATTGTTATCGTCCTCTAAAACTGCTGATCTAATTTTAAGTCTCATGCGTTATGTTGCTATTCAAATATAATAGCCAGCGTGAATGGTCAATTCCAGACTTGAATCAACAAGTAATTTAGATTACTGTAAATAATTCTGTGCGTACATACATTCTTTTTCTCTCTGTAGACGGGTCACTTTACAGGATTGGTTCTACCGTGCAAAAATAAGTAAAATTACAAATGTTGACAGTTGTTAACGTTCGATGAAAATTGTAATATAAGCAAACAATTTATTCTTTTTATATGTTAGTCTTTTTGTGCTATTAAGAGTAAAAGAAAATTAATGTGATAAAAGTTAAATATCTTTTCTCTGATATTTTCTTCTATAAGTAGTAACCAAAAACATTAACAGTACTAATGGTAATCAAATACGTTGTAATAATAATAGTTGACGGTAACAGATATTATAATAATGGCCAAATGTTATGGAACAGCTTGTGACCTGGCTGAAGGTGAGATGTACGGTTATAGTTGTGTTGCTGAAAATTCTCATTTAGTTTAGCTGTAGAGGATGGGATAACATTAAAGAAAAAAGGATATGGGTTTCTTTATTTAAACCGTTTGACCACTTTCAGTAGTCAGACAATTTAAAGTGTGCGTTTGTGGTGCAGTGGATATCGGCTCGAATTGAGAAATTGGAGGGCCGAGTTCGAATTCCAGTTGAATTCGTTGCTTTTAGTTACGTACAAATACCCTTGGAAAGGTATTAATCCGTCTACTCCCTCCAGCTCTTGGTTAAATAACATAACAGAAAGTAATGGCATCCAGGTATGGGAAAGTCTTCTACCCAGTCTGTCATTTCTTTTCCGAGACATGATCGTCCAAGTCTATATCACATACGGCATGAAATTATCTGAGTGACCACTTTCAAGAGTGTTGATTTTAGTGAAAAATTTTTGGAGCCCTAAAAACAATGCTTCTGTAAAAATATTCTTTACTTCTACCTCTCCGCGAATGGTTCATGGTCCATAGATACGTCATGATGATGTATATAAAATATACTCCGAGAAAGAGGGAGAGAGAACGAGAGAGAGAAATTCTCTTCAACATTCTCTCCAACGCATTCACTCGCTTTCACAGTTTTTAATATACAATTAGATAAATAATTCTTCATGCACAAAAATTATTTGGATGGTTATATACTTCCCCTTATGTTCTGATGTTCGTTGTGGTGCAGTGAATATCGGCTCGGAACGACAAATTGGGGAGCCGAGCTCGAATTCCCGTTGAATTCCTTGCATTCACTTACACACATACCTTCGGAAAGGTATTAATACGTCTCTTCCCTACAGTTATGGGTTAAATAATAGAAAAAATTGGGTTCTATAGCTTTGAATGGCAACCAGTCTACCGCAGAAAGCAATTGAAACCTACTGCGGGATAATCTTCTGCGCAGTCAGTCATGTCTGTTTCGAGACATGATCATCCAAAGTGTGTATCACGTATGGTACTTAACTGACTGAATGACTAATCTCCAACTACAATCATTTACTTAAATTTACGACAGCCAAAATTCAAAAGATTAAGTCTAAGATGTAAACCAAAATTCGAGTTGATGCACAAACATAACCATACCCGATGCTCATATCTTGAAGGTATAGAAATAGCCATTAAGTTGGTAGCATATTTACAGGGCAATCGACGCCAATTGCCCCTAACGCTCGATTGACGCAGGTAAGTTTGTGAACTTGCCATATAGACGGGATGGATGGATTTGCCATACAGAGTTCACACAATTCCATCTATTAGACACTTGATCGTGTTACGCGTGGCACTGACTGTTGAACTCATCACCACCTTTGTTGAGCCAGCCATATTTGTATGCTGCTTGTGTGCCACTTGATATCTGCTAATAAATAATGATGCATGTTTGTGCTTCAATAGAAAACTACTACTACTACAACTACTACAACTACTACTAATAATAATAATAATAACGATCGTCGTTTAAATTTATTTGCAGAATTTTTGTTACTACGCTTAAATAGAAAGAGAACAGAAATATTAAAAAGTTTTATTCTATGATTTTATATAAATTATAGAATAATAATATTATATTATTTTTAAAAGGAACCAATCTTTCTCTCATATCTTAATCATTTACTTTTATCTTGGCATTAAGTTTTTTGTTTTACTTCTTTATTTACCTTTGTGATACATAACGTTATCTGGTTTCCACAACTTCCGACTTACTTCATCTTAATTTTAATAGTTTTTACAATTGTTTCTAGCTTCATTTGGCGGCTGTCTGTGCCTTCAACGAGAAATACTAAAATAAATAGGAACCTGATATGGAATTTCTTGTTTTGGATGACACCAGTTTAAGTGGAAGACAACTGTGAACAATGGAGAAGGCAAAGGAAACCTTCCCAAGAAATCATACTAATTCACAGATAATAAAGATCATATCTACGGATAGATGTCATCGCCTATGTACTAAAATGAATGATCTCACTGGTGTTTTAGTTTTAAACTAAAAACCCATATAGCTCTTTTCGGAAAACTTTTAGAAATTAAAGGGGAAAGACCAAAGCCTCTTGAGAATTTGAAACATTATAGGTTTTGCACGTACTCCTAATAGTCTAAGAGATAGGTGGAACTTATATTTAGAAGAAAAATTAGAATAATAAAATGGAATAATCAAAGCCAACTAATGAATCAGCGAAATAAATTAGTGTTTAAATGACGGCATTGAAATTAATACAAATTTCCATAATATCGGTTTAACACAATTAGCTATTATATTTTCATATACTCACTACATCTGAACTTTTAACGCCAAAATTATAAATAATTCTGATTCTTTCACTTTTATATCCTTTATACATTTCCCATTTAACATTTATATACTCTCTTCTCTCTATTATCTCACCTAATCCATTTATCGATTATTTCATATTATGTATATTTTTAGGTTATTCTTAACAGCTCCAACTTTTTCTTATTTTGAATTTGTATTAACATTTAATTCTTCATATTACCCCAAACTAATGCCATATGTTTAATATTCGGGCTTTATTTGCATATGATTTCTTCTCTTTAAAACAAAAATCGTTCCATTCTCCGTTGATTATTGTCTCGTGCTTTTCGTCCAACCAAAATTTCGGTTTCCGACACGAACTCAGTTCACAACAGGGTTGACAAAACAGAAGACTGACATTTTCGCCGACCGAAAAATACTATTCACCAGATAAGATGATTCTAAATTTATTGTGTCAAAATATTTGCTCTGTAGTTAAATACATTGGTTTCTTTTTGTGGATCATTTTTAATATTTTATAATCTTTAATATTATATTACTAGGTTCCACTTAGAATATTTACCGAAGAAAGTTTTCTTATTTTGTATTGTTTACTGTCACTATATATATATATATATATATATATAATTGTTGTAATTGTAATATTTTCATTATACGTTATTTTAATAAAAACATTTTATATCACTACTGCTTTGACCTCGTCACCAAGTTGTTGTAGTCCGTTGGTGCCAGAAATAAAGACACAAAGACAGAATATTTTCAAACAAATATATTACAAAACAGTGGAATAAACAAGTACCAATGAACGATTATTAGCGCGACTGTCAGAGTTATGCTGGGAATTATTTAATTCTATCTCTCTCTATTTTTTCTATCTTACTCTTACTCACAGATTCTACAAAACAGAACTGATACTTATATATGTTCGACTAGTTCTTTTGCCATATGAGTAAGTCCCCATAACACCCCTCTCCTAAGAATTAACTCCGCAAGGTGTCTTAATATTTTTTCGTCTTTACGACGATAAAATCCGTCTGAAAGTACTGATTAAAACTTCGAGGGTAATGAATCATAATAGTCTTTGAGTGATGCATTAAGCCCCGTCGAGAAATCGGCACAAATCCAGGTTTCGTTTGACTTCTTTTCACATAGACGGTAGGTGAAGCCCTTTGACTGTACACAATTTTCGACAAGACAACGATTTTTCCTAGTATGTCGAGTTTATTCTCATTTAATTTTTTTGGAAAGAAACAAAAGGCACATTACGTTTTTCTTAAACACTGGCTGGATGTCATTATTTAACTCAAATTTTGCCGTCATCTTGTTACATCGATCAAGGCCCCTACAAAAACTTCCGGAAATGTTTCTTTTAAATTTTTTATTAACTTTTTGCCTCGGTGGTCAGGTTATCAATTTTTTGACAAAATGAATTAATTGGTATGTCCCAAAACTTCAATTTCTCCATCAAGTCGTTGCCAAATAAATATTCTGTATTTTTTAATACAAATGTCTTTAGTTTAAACGTCATTCCTTGAAATGTTACATTTGTGATAAATTGTCTCATAAACCTGATTTCCTCTCATGAGGAAACCTGGTCATTTTATTAGTTACTAAAACTTTTGATTTTCCCAAACTTTTCTAAGTTTGTAAATTTATAATTGGTAAATCTGAACTAGAATCCAACTGCATTTTAATATTTTTATTTAGGATTTGTACTTGCACATACTTCCTAATGTTTAACCTTTCTTGTTCATCTGCTTTTGTGTTTTTACGTAGCTATTAACCTTCTTCTCGCTCGACAATGTGAGATCTTGTGCCCGATACTGCTACAATTCAGGCATTTTTTATTCCTGTAAGTGCAGTCTTTATACAAATGTAATAGTCCACAACCGAAACACGGTTTAGGAAGCAAATTGTCATGCTTCGTTAATGATTGGTTTGATTTAGAGTGAGAATTTTTTTTCTAACGGCGTATTTTCTTATGCAAGCTATGCCAGATTCCTCTATATATTTCGCTTACGAATCTCTGGCAGTTTTCCGCTATTTGTTGAAGAGTAAGTTTTGGCTAATTTTCTAATTTATTTAGAACTCTACGTTTAATTTCAGCGTCTTTACCTGAAAAGAGTCCCTGAAAATATATGAGACACTTGAAATTAACTGCACAAAGTTCTGAGAGTATGAAATCATCGCAATGCTTGTTCAATATAGACGCGAACGTAATGAAATCATCATTATCTTTGCTGGATTAAATTCATGCGTTTCCATCTTTTATGAAAGAGTAAAGTTTTAGAACTAAAATGTTCTGTCAGTAGTTTAACCGATTCAGTGAATATCAATTCGCTTGTATTACTGGATAGAATATAATTAACAAATTTGCTGTGCTCTGCGGTGCCCAGTTTTCGAAGAAGGCACATATTCTGAGAGTCCGATGCAATCTCTGGCGTATAAATTCTCGAATATTTTAAAATGGGAGGCAAAAGTTATATCCTAATCTGGAGAAAATGTATAAGTGTCTATTGCACCCCAGATCATGATTTGTGAGAACGCATTTTCGTTTTCACTAATTTGTCCCCCGTTTCTCAGTTTAAACAAGTTTATTTGCTCTTGTTGAGTTAGAATTAGAATTTCTTCGAATTTCTGATGTCTGACTTTAGTTTGTTTTTGAAATTCAAGCAGCTCTTTTTCAACTTGCTTTTGACAACTAAGCCGTTCTTTTTCAGCTTGCTTTTAAAATTCAAGTCATTCTTCCGCAGTTTGCTTTTGAAATTCAACTGTTTGTTTTTTTATATTCAAACCGTTCTTTTTTAGTTTGTTTTTGAATTTCAAGGTGCTTCTCTTACCATTTTTCTTACTATTTACGTTCCCGTTGATTTTACTGTTTAAGTTGGAACTTGAGAAATGCGAGCATGTTCGATTTAAATTCATCCATGTTTATCCGTGTTTTTATTTTTTTTTAATTGTTTTTTGGATTACCAGAATACAAATTAAATTCAAATAAAAACATTTATTAAGTGAGTAGGGGAGAAACTAAAGTTTTTTTTTGTTATTCATAAAAGTTCTTAGTTTATTACTCACTCAGTAACGAAATAAGAATTAATTGAACTTTAATTTAATTTCTTACTCAGAGAATCACGAGTGATTCTTTTTCGAAAAACATGAATGCTCGTAGTTTAGTGGCTCGCGTCCAAGTTCAGTGTTAGTTACACTTCTTTCGTTCGGCTTCCTTTTCTGGGTTACCAAGTACTGTTGATTAGACCAAAGTGTCACGAGAATAGTTTTTTTCCGTTCGGTGTGTAACATTTTGAACGAATATTGACAATTAACACGCAGTCTTTTGGAAACCTCAATGGTACGCTGCCGAGCTTGAAAAGGACCTCCAATCCGTGGTGGATTGGGGTAAGAAATGGCTCGTAAAATTCAATTCTTCCAAAAGAAAGCTGCTGTCAATTAACAACCACAGACAACCGCACCTCCCTCCCATTAGCATGGAACAGACTTGCCTCCCAGAGAGTAAAACACTACGCCTGCTTGGCCTGACACTCTCAGCGGACCTGAAGTGGAATGACTACGTCGAATTCATTGCTAAATCCGCTGCTATGAAAGTCGGCTCTCTGTGCAGGGCCCGGAAATTCTTTCCATCTGAATCTATCCTGCACTTATATAAATCTATCATCCGCCTGTGTATTGAGTACTGCTGCCACATTTGGTCGGGTGCCCCTGCTATTCTCCTCGGGGTTCTTGACAAAATACAGCGAAGAATCTGTAATGTGACTGATACCGATTTGGCTGACCGCCTGCAGTCACTATCTCACCGGCGTGACATGGCTTCCCTGTGCCTCTTCTATAAATAATTTCATGGCTTCTGCTCTGACGAACTTAAATCACTGGTGCCCCCTAAATGTGAATTTGCACGAGAAACTAGATTGGCAACTAGTTCCCATCCTTTTACAGTGAAACCGATGAAATGTAACCGCTATTTCTACTCCAACAGGTTCTTTCCTCGCGCTTCCCGCCTGTGGAATTCCCTACCGCATGCTTGCTTCCCCGACGGCTACAACCTCCAGGAGTTTAAATGTAGGGTCAATAGACACCGCCTAACACACTAACTCACACCCACTCTCTCCAACTCTCTCCCTATGTACATCCTAAGTTGTCTATCACCCTCCTTCTGACATTTCCTATAGCCAATCGCTCTATGTAACCCCCTGCGCTATAGTGGCAGTGGAATGCCTTGCTTGGGGTGACACGATGAAAAAAAAAAAAGAATCCTAGTTGTCCGAAAGAAACTTCGTGTGTTCCATAAGAATCCTTGTCGTCAAGTTGTGACCTTGTCACCAAGTTGTGTTGGTGCGATGGGACCAGAAATAAAGTCACAAAGACGGAACAGTGTTAAACAATTATATTACAAAGACAGTAGTACAAACTTATACCAATGAACAGTTATATGTTCTGCTGTCAGATTTATGCTGGAAAAGATTCTACTAACACACACACACACACACACACACTCTCTCTCTCTCTCTCTCTCTCTCTCTCTCTCTATCTCTCTCTCTCTCCATCTCGCTCTTTCTCTCTCTCAGTGTTACTTTCTGCTTCTACACAGCAGAACTGCTTCTTATATATTTTCGACGAGTTCATGTGTCATATGTGTTAGTCCCTAGAACAGCTATACAAAAACTACTGTGTTTCAGTACTATTAATTGTTCATCTTCAGTGGATAAATTAACTAACAATTTAAAAAAACGAATAATAACTCAAAATTAATGATAAAGTTAGTAAACATTGCACAAAAGAAGCTCACATAACAATAAAAAAAAATAAACCTAATTTTTAGACCAATCTTCTAACCAGAATCATCAGCTGTACCAGGTCAGAAATTGGTAAAATCCGCATAATTATATTAGGAATGATTAATAAACAACTTATACAAAGCCTTGCATTAACACAATGATCAAATACACATGATGTTATCAATTAGTTTTGATATATTAAAGATAAAACCAATTGTTCTTTAATTCAGTTTGATATAGCTGATTACTACCCATTATTTTTCAAAGATCTTTTTACCCAGGCATTCAAATTCACCACAAATTATTCGGACATAACAAAGGATGAATATTATATTATAATGACCAAGAAGACATCCGTCCTTATTCACCACAAAGAACAATGGATAAAGAATAATTTAAGTGATTATTTTGACACCACAATGGTTTCAATAGACTCT
The DNA here is from genome assembly GCA_037127315.1 of Ascarosepion bandense. NCBI lineage: Eukaryota > Metazoa > Mollusca > Cephalopoda > Sepiida > Sepiidae > Ascarosepion > Ascarosepion bandense. The sequence continues at coordinate 5,046,119 of JBBBDQ010000191.1, forward strand.
GCGTTTCTTCCGATCTTATTGCCTTATTTGCTTTATAATACCCTTACCGCAAACTAAGGCATTGACACATGACATAAGGTTATATAGACATAATGGCCTTATGGTAGTAAAAAACATCCACAGATTTAAAAATTAATAAGATTAGAAAATTAATCCATATAGAATTTTTAAAAAAGTTTAAATCTAAAAGTTATAATGCAACATTAATTTAAATATAGTAAAATTCCCCGATGTAACAAAAGACATAGTAAATAGTATTTACCAACCATACATGAAATCTAACACATATCTATTATACGCCCATCCTAAGTCGAATCATATCCATGTATAATTAAAATTTACCCTCCTCCTTAGAATATGGAATTAGAAAATCAAATCAAATAGAGATATATTTTATAAAGACAGCAATGTTTGTAATAAAATATAGCAGCGATAAAAAACATGACATTAAATACATAAAACAATATAACTATAACAGAAAAAATAAAAATGGAAAAATCATTTGGTATACACCCCTATTTAACCAAATTTGTAGCACTAAGTTAGGGCAGAAGTTCCTTAATTTACTTAAGAAACATTTCACCAATAATCAGCCTTTAAATAATTTTTGAATAAAATTACCTTACAATAATATATAAAAATCTATTAAAAATTACAATAATATAATCTTAAATCAGCACGCAACCCAAAGTAACAATAATTACTTTAAAATTGAGAAAAATAATAATGCAAATATATGTTATTGTCTAATTTCTAACGAATGCACACTAGAAAATTGGTGTCTAACAAATTATATTTTTTAATCATCTAATGAAAACCCAACTATTACAAATGTTTATTTTCTTTCTACTAAAAACATTTTTAAAAAAGATCGTATCAGCATTAACTTCCTTTAAGAATAACACCTGCCGAAACCAAATATCCCATTCTGGTCATTTTTTTTTCAGTCAAACGAAAACAAGAAAACCCTCAAGGTAAATGGAAAGTTTGTGAAAAACATGAGAATCTTTGAATCATAAAATATAACATTTGTCCTCTCTGCTTGAATGAAAGTTGCATCTTATAAAGTTTTCTAAAAATAAAGTAATAATAAACCATATAAATTAATTAACTGTATCATGTAAACATATTAAATATTTTACTTTAAATTTAATTAATTATCATTTACATTTTTAACTTAATTAATGCTCTAATATTACGTAATAATTATTTTATTAAAAATTAATGACCAACACAATAAAAATGTTTTTCTTAACTTCAACGTAACTTAGAATGTCATAGTTACTTAATTTAATTTTAACCTAAAAATAATCCATTTTAGCGAATTCTGTATTATAAAAACTAACCTCTCCATAAATAGAAATTCTTATATTTTTTCAAAATCATTTTTTAGATATCTGATTACTGTTTCAAATATGTATAATTCCCAGACTAATAAAGAATGTCATTGTGTCATAAATAATTCAACAACCCCCTCCCTACGACCGAAATGTCCATCTTTATAGTTCAATCTAATTCTCACATTTGACTGTTCAATCCAGACATACCCATAAATGATATTGTTGATCTTCCTTCAGACACACCTTCTTAACATTCTAAATAACCATAAAATAGCTTTTTATTTTCCAAAATAAATCATTTTCAACATTTCTTTTAAAATATGACCTGATAAAGGAAAACAATATTCTGAACGATGAAAATTTTTGTGTATTGATTAAATGCTTTTGTAAACCATTGTAATAACAACATTACAACATTAATCTCTATTTAGTATTGAGCACTTTTTATTAAAGTAAATGCAACGAACAATAGGAAGACGTTTTTAATGTATATGTCTTTTCACTTTCTTATAATATATATTCTTTCAGTTTTCTTATATATATAAGAAAAAAAATTAGGCAGAGAGGTTATTTCATGGTAAATCGGAATTATAAGCGAACCATCATCAGCTTTCATATTTATTGTACAGAAGATTTTACACGAACGTTCCGAAACTTCACGAAATCTAAAAGCGTGGATTGATGAACATAAAAGAAACGTACGTTTGGGTATACGTTCAAACTCTCTTGTATTACATTGAATTAACGTAGAACATAATTTTGATTTCTGAAAAGCTAGTTTAATTAAAAAAGAACATAACAATTTAAGGAAGAAATATTTTGAAAATATATTAATAATATTACTACCAATCATAAACACGCGAATAAAATATTATGTTACTTCCAATTTTTTTCCAAATACATAATTCATGAATCAAAAATATCAATAGACAATAAGTTAAAGATAGTTCCTTGTATTCTAAACTAAGTCATATTATTCTATCTATAATAAGTAGATTCGATAATTAATTTAATTATGTTTTCTCCCTATTTTCCTGTTACCCCTATTATTGTCTTTATTTTTTAACTATTATAATATATTTTATAGTTGCCTATCATTATCATTCTCCTTCGTGTTCTTGATCTTTTCTTGATCTTTTCTTCTTCTTCCTCTTATTATTATTATTATTATTATTATTATTATTATTATTATTATTATTATTATTATTATGTCATTTTTCATCATATTTCGATTTCTGCTTTGGTCTCACTACCAACCAAGTCTGCGGGGAGACCTAAGGCAGGTAGTGGCGTGTTGTTATGGCTCCATTTCATGTTTTTCTATCTTCCCTATCATCCCCAGCATTACATAGATAAAGTTTTCCTTAGTGTGTGGGCTGTACTTAATAAGACAATTTTTTGTATATCTCTTAAGCTGGGGTTTCCAGGGATTCTTTCAATGTGTTGTTTTGTTCCATTTTTTATCATTCCAAGTGCACCTACTATCACTGGCACAACTCTTGTTTTCAATTTCCACATTTTTTCTATTTCAATTTCCAGGTCTTTATATTTTGACAGTTTTTCAAATTCCTTGATTGCTATGTTACAATCCGCTGGACAAGCCATATCAATTAATAGACAAGTTTTCTCCTTCTGGTTTTTAACAATAATGTCTGGCCTGTTTGCTTCAATTTTTCTGTCTGTGTAGATGGTGTAATCCCATAGAATGGTTACATCTTCTATTTCTGTAACCGGTGCTGGATGATGTTCATACCAGTGTTTGTTTACAGCTTTTCCATAATGTTTGCACATTGTCCAATGTAAATATTGCCCAACTCTATCGTGGCGATTTTTATATTCGTTTGGGTCAAGCACAGAACAGCCTGAGATTAGATTATTATTATTATTATTATTATTATTATTATTATTATTATTATTTATATTTTTCATTTTGTTTTTATTATTTACCTTTATGTATTATGGTATATCATTTATACTGATTAATTTAAATATTGTAATGATTTAGTATGGTAATATGTATGTTTCTTATTTATATATTATTACTTAATTATTCAATTGTAAAAAATGTAATATTTTATTATTTCATTGCAAGTTTCTTACTTTTAATATAATCTTTTTCAATTTTTTCTCTATAAAAGTTTTGATTAATGCATTTATTCATTATTTTCCTCAAAATTTTAAACGGAAATATATTTCGTTTTTGCGATTCCAGACTCATATACGTGTGTACAGTACTTGTTTTGCATTTTGAACGGAAATGTATTTCGTCACTGTCATTAACACTTACGATCGTTACCTACATATAATCTCATTTAATTCGTCCATAGTTTAAATACGCATGACACACATTATTTTCAATTACGTATACTTATATTAATAACATATATCTAACTATTTTATTACGCGTTGCACACACACACAGACTTAAACAGACACAAATATTCTTTCTACATTTAATATTCATCCATTGCGTTATCACATGTGACACCTATCTGACTAATAATACCCTACCACAACCAATATACCGTCTCTTACATTTTTAAATCATTCGTCTTTAATGAATCGCTGAAGAAGCTAGTTAAAATGAAACATGTTAAAATTAAAGACACTTTTTCCTACTTGTTCTTAACTTATCATATATATATATATATATATATATATATATATATATATATATATATATATATAAACTTGTTTTTTATTTAAACATTAATATAGTTTAATTTGCGACAGGGAAATCTCTGTTTCGAGATTTTACCTCGTCATCAGACAATGTTAGTTTAGTTTTGTGAATATGATTTTCATTGGAATATAAGAAACAATACGTCTGTTATTTATCAATGTGGATAGACAGGAACATTTATGTGTGTGTTCAGTTTAACTAATCAGAATGGAGATCTACTTTAAATTTTAAAGTGTATTTTATATTTTTGGTGAAGACATGATTTCTTTGAATTTTAACGGGCAGAGTGTCAGTCGATCAAAACTCCTATCTAGGCTGCATTTCCGTTGACGTATCCATTATTGTTACAAGTTTATTGTCTTAGTTTTTCTGTACCCGAGCATTTTCTAAAATAGAAGTGAAAGAAAGAAATCATTTATTTTATTGATGGAAGAATTCATGTATTCACCAAAAATATAACATATATTTTCAAATTTAAAGAGGATCTCCATTCTGATTAGTCAAATAAAATAGACACATAAATTTTTCTCTCTTCCCACATCCGTAAAAGTCAACCACTTGTTTCTTATATTCCAATGAAAATCATTTTCACAATAATAAACTAAAAAAGCCTGCTGACGAAGTAAAATCTCAAAATATAGAATGGTCCGACTCGTAATATAACTATATTAAATTTAAATTAAAAAAAAACAAATTCAATTATATTATCCTTAAAAAATAGTTTTTGTATTGAGCAATTTTCTTTAAAATAAACTGTGCAGGAAAACTCGGAATTCTAAAACAGTTGGTTTTCTTCACTTGTATATATATATATATATATATATATTACCCACAATGATCTTCTACCAATAAAAAAACGAACAAAATACATTTTCGAACTAAACATCATTAAAATTTAACATTATATATATATATATATATATATATATATATTGATATATATATTTAAATGTGTGTGTGCGTGTGTGTGTGTTTGTGTGTATGTGTGTATTGTGCGCGTCAATATCTAAATGCACAATAAAACATACAAAATACATAAAGACACACATGCTAAATTCCTAGACGTTTATTTTTATATATGAAATTCCCGGAGTACTTTACTCTTCCAAATGTTATATTCTATGTTGCTTAATACAAAGAAAGAAATGGAATAAAATATAAATGCTAAAGTCCCTGAGAAGATGAAAACAATCGCCCTCCCTAAACATTAAAGGAGCTGTTAAAGATCATTCACATTTAAACGGGCAACAAAAAGGGCAAACCTTTATTAGTTTTCTATTCCTCCCGAAGCATATATATATATATATATATATATATATATATATATATATATATATATATATATATATGCCAATACACGAGGACACGAACGGGCCTTTGGCGTTATGGACAGAAAATGGATAGTCGAAAGAAATTGCGAATAATGAACTGTGTGCAACCATTCATTTGTTTTATGACGTAAGTCGATCCGTTGTCAAAGGAAAATAAAGTCTATAGCTAAAAATAAAATGCATTTATAATTCTATTTGCACTTCAAATGGAGGCTAGTGCGGCAAAATACGCGAACAAAAAAAAGTTTCATCCATCAAAAAAGAGAAAAAAGAAACTAATATATTGATAAAACAAGAATAAATTTCTAAAAAAGTATAAAGTTCTGGACAAAAAGATTGAGTAAGAAAATGTGCCAAGCAAAACAAGATTATATATTCAGTAGTCTATTGATAACTGCTTCTTTTTTGCCTTTCATTTTTCCCTGTTTTCTCATTCAATGTGTTTCCTCCGCAAGTTTTATACTAATCTTTGCTTGAACTATTTCGAAATTCTTTCACATTATTCTTTAATTTATCTCTTTTTTGATATGTTTACAGTTCTTTTTTCATGACAGTCTTTCTATGCTAATCTATTCACATGTTTGTTTTTCTAACACACATTATATTTATATAGCTTATGTGCGCTTATATTTAATCATTACTGTCTCTGTAACCTTTTCCATTATTTTGTATTTTAAGATTTAAAAATATGTTTTGCTAAATATGTATGTATTTATACAAATGTGCACAACACTAGTTGTTTTCAAACACTATATATATATATATATATATATATATATATATATGTGTGTGTGTGTGTGTGTGTGTGTGTGTGTGTGTGTGTGTGTGTCTAAACATATACTGTTAAATATAACAGACAATGAATGTCAATTATGTTTAATTATGAGACGTTCTAAAAATCGTATTTTGGCTTTACTTTCAGGTGAAAATAAAGACGAAAATTCTCCATAATTTGGATATTCTTTTATCATGTTGGTTCGAAGCTTTCGGCTCACAGGAGTCATCTTCAGAGAGGTCACAGGGATGTTAACATAAAAACATCTACCATCAAATATGAATTTTTATCTTGTGCTGACATAAAACTTTGCAAAGAAACGATAACAGTTACCAAATAGCAGACGCAGTTCGTTAATTTGTAATGCGATTCTATGACTTCACACCACGTGAGAGCTCGAAATGTCAACAGAAGCATACATTTAAATGCAATGTAATTTGTTATGACTAGATTTAAATGTGATTTTATTAAGTGTGGGTTGTTTTGATTTAATGTAGATGACCTAATAATAAAATTATCAAAATCACATTTAAATCTGCTCATAACAAATTACATTGCATTTAAATATATGCTTCTGTTGGCATTTCGAGCTCTCACGTGGTGTGAAGTCATAGAATCGCATTATAAAATTATGAACTGCGTCTGCTATTTGGTAACTGTCATCGTTACTTTGCAAAGTTTTATGTCAACACAAGATAAAAATTCATTTTTGATGGTGGATGCTTTTATGTTAACGTCACTGTAACCTACCTGAACATGGCTCCTGTGAGCCGAAAGCTTAGAACCAACATAATAGAAAATATCGAAATGTTGGAAAATTTTTGTCTTTATTTTCATTTGAAATTAAAGCCAAAATACAATGTTTAGAACGGCTCATGATTAAACATAATAGACATTCATTTTCTGTTATATTTAACAGTATATGTTTAGAAAATTATCTGCTGCCTCAATACACTAAGTGTGTGTGTGTGTGTGTGTGTGTGTGTGTGTGTGTGTGTGTGTGTGTGTGTGTGTGTGTGTGTGTGTGTTTGGGTTTATATGTGGGAAGGAATATAGACAAAAGTTTTATCTCAAGCGATATGTTTCGTCCTGTAATTCACTTTATCCAAGCAAATATAAAGATTTTCTTTTGCATCAAGTCCTTACCTTTACCTTGCCGAAACGTGTTAGCTATAATAAGTTTCCATTTTGTATTTATTCATATTGTCTTTTTGCAGATGTATTTTAGTTTTATCTGAAATTCTACACATATATTCTATATGTGTGGCTGTGTCTGTGTCTGTGTGGGTGCATTTATGTGTATGCCTGTCTGTATTTTTTGCCCATGACTTTTAAGCTGCATGGTTATACTAGACGTATAATTATATTATAAATCTCTTCAACATTTTCTCTGTCTGAGAGCCTGTCTTTCTTTTTCTGATTCTGAATAAAAACTAGAGGCTCGACTTGCGATGCACATGAGTTTAATACACGGAAGATTACTCTCCAAAACAATGTCAAGATTTCAGCTGATTGCAAGTTGATAGATTGCTGTCTGTTCTATGTACACATCACAGCTACCCCTTATGCGTAAACCCATAGGAATATTGGAGCGTACATTGGTTTACATCTATATACAATCAGTTATGTACCATATGCTTAGGCGATCATGTCTTTTTCGAGACATGAATGACTAAGCAGATGATTTTTCCGATGTAGGTTGCCATCATTTTCTGCAGTAGACTGGTCTCCAACCACGGCTATAGAACTCAATCTGGGCTGCTAATCAACCCATAGTTTGAAGGAGAAGGGATGGATTAAGACCTCTCCTATGTTTGCGCGTATGTTAATGCAACGGATTCAACTGGAATTCCATTTCGGCTCTCCGATTTCTTATTTCGAGTTGATATCCACTGAACCACAAATATACATGTGTTTATGAAAAGAGAAGGTGATAAGTTTTCGGTTCTCTAAAAATGCACTCCAAAAATATCTGATTGTTCGTCTTTCGTTAAGGTGTTTGAAAGTTACTTAAATCGAAAACATTTCAATGCCTCTATTATATCATTTTACTGCGTAGAAGCTACGCTGTTTTTCTCTCTCAAATATTATTCGTTGATATCTGAATGTTTGCTTTTAACTGCATTTTCGATATATGAATATGAGAATATATATATTGTGTCATCATTATGTTTCGTACACTATAAGAGTAAGCAGGAAAATTACCCATTTGAGAAGACGAAGAGTATTCAATTTAAATACCTTGTTTTTCCTCAAGATGACAGACTGAGTAACAAATTAGATGAGTTAAAACCATTATGAAATATATGAGTTATTTAACACACTTAAATATGTTTACTATTTTATATATCTTTTTTAATCTTCATTATTTATACCATTTACATTTGAGATATTGTCGTCATTTTTGTTGTTATTATCACGTTTTTACATTTGTATACTCTGGCCTTCATCAGTTGCTTGTCGATCTGGGAAAACTTCGTGGAATATTGAACCGAACCCTTTAACACAGAGACTGAACTTACAAATTCTACGTCAAATTCCAGAACCATCATTCTAATCTACTAGTTTATCGTGTCGTGGAACAATCATGCCTGTAAAACTTGAAGCCATAAACCTACTTTAACTGGACTTCGACTGCAATTGTTGCTCGTTGAGCTTGACATCATTCGACCAGGTTTCTTTGATGATCCTCTTGAAATTCGATATAGATTTATCCGTAGAATCTAGCTGCGACTGAATATTGACCTAAAGTTAAAAAGACTGCAGATCTTCTGAATAATTTTGTCTTATAAGCCTTGAGCTAATGGAGAATGACTATGGAAGTTTTGTGTGATTCCTTCTCGACCATGAGAACTACATATTTTCAAACTAGTCGGAATATCTATGACATGCTAAGTAGAATGATGTCAATCTATTCTCGTAGAGTAACTAAAGAGTTCAGATCCATAGGCTTTGGATGTTAACAAGATCGACAACCGCCCGATGAAAGCTGGGCCAGGGGCAATATCTGCTAAAATGTCGTGATTATAACAAAAATGTAGATAGTAGTCACAATGCAAATAATTTAAACTCTTCATCCCACAAATCTAAACAGAAACTGAACATATAGATTTAAAATTTAATTTTAAATATGCCGGAAATACATTACATTATGCATTCAATTATTTTTAATCAGTGAATATTTGCGCGGATTTTACTAAGACGTTCTAAGTTTAATTTCTAAGTTTAAAGTATTTCAATTCGTTGCCCATTATTAAGAATTGAAAACTGAGCAACGTTTTAGATGAAGCAATTGTATCAATTAAACAAATACATATGCCAACCTCTGCACAGGCAATTATTTCATTTGTACTGGAGAGAAACGTATGCGTAGAGGATTATGCATGCGTTCTATTCTAGTTCGTTATTAAATATTTCCATTTTCATTTTCTTCATAACAATTTTATGAAAAAATGAAAATGGAAATATATTGCCTGGGATTGACAATATTCTAAGTTTTTAAAAATTCATATAGAATAACATATTTGTAAATTAAAACATTGTCACCATTTAATAAAAGAGATCAAATAAATATACATTCAGATTAATACCTTTTTGAAAAGTTTTAATGGGAATTATAAAATTATATTTTCTTTTCTTTATGACTGCAAAAACAACCCGGATTAATATAAATCCGGTGGATTTCGTGTTGAATCACAGAACAAAAATTTAATTCATTGATATATAGCTATTAAACTAAAATATAACAAATTAAAAAAAAAAACTACTTATTTTATAATATTCAGGCAACTTTACAAAAACATAGCCAAGAAAATGGATAAGTTACGATTTTTAAAATGTATTAAATTTATTTGATTAAAATGAGGTCAGTAAATAAAATACTCAATTAACATATCAAAACAATTCCCATTGTAAATTAATATTTTTTTAGCTCTGTTTATTTAGAAATTTCTCTTTAGAACACCTAGAGCACTGAAATGTTCGTTTATATTTAGAATTAATAACACTTCTGGATTCAAACCTCGTGTATATATTGATGTAGACCCAAAGTGAGGGCCACGGAAGGAAAACACGGAACACGTGTTAGAGGTAAAAAAAAGATATATTAAATAGAAAGCTTACAAAGAATAGTGTAATAGTAAGCGGAGCTTATTATCCAGTGGTTTCCGATATTGGTAGTCGTACGCGGCTGCGCACTACTGGTGCCACAATATTTAGTCGGCCTTCCCACTTAAGGCGAAATGTGACACAAGGTCATTTTTATGTGGGGTTTCCGGGCCATATAGCCCGGCCAAAAATATCTGTCTATCTTTCCACAGTTGTGGATCTACCCTTCGGCGGAGCCACGACTGGGTTAGGCAGACAGCGCTTTCCGCCCGAAGGCAGAGAACTGACAGTGATAAAAGTAGCACTACTTGTGTTACATTATTTAGCTGTCCCTCCCAGTAAGGGAAACATGTGACACATGGTCAGTTATGACTGGGATTTCCGGGCTATATGGCCCGGTCAAAAAATGGCTGTGTATTATTCCCCAGTCGTGCTTCAACACTTCGGCGGAACCACGACAGGGTTAGTGCTCTCTGCTCGGAAGCAGAGTGCGCCCTCTAACCGAAGGCAGAGAGCCGACAGTGTCATAGCAGCAGCAGCAAACTGCTGGCGCTACATTATTTAGCTGTCCCTCCCAGTAAGGGAAACATATGACACATGGTCAGTTATAACTGGGATTTCCGGACTATATGGCCCGGCCAAAAAATGTCTGTCTATTTTTCCCCAGTCGTGCTTCAACACTTCGGCGGAACCACGACTGGGTTATTGCTCTCTGCTCGGAAGCAGAGAGCGCCCTCTACCAGAAGTCAGAGAGCTTACAGTGTCATAGCAGCAGCAGCATCAAACTGCTGGCTTTACATTATTTAGCTGTCCCTCCCAGTAAGGGAAACATGTGACACATGATCAATTATGACTGGGATTTTCGGGCTATATGGCCCGGCCAAAAAATGTCTGTCTATTTTTGCCCAGTCGTGCTCGGAAGCAGAGTGAACCCTCTATCCGAAGGCAGAGAACAGACAGTGTCAAATCAGCAGCAGCAGCAAAGTTCTGGCTCTACATTATTTAGCTGTCCCTCCTAGTAAGGGCAACATATGACACATGGTCAATTTCTAACTGGGATTTCCGCGCTATATGGCCCGGCCAAAAAATGTCTGTCTATTTTTGCCCAGTCGTGCTTCTACCCTTCGGCGGAAAAACGACTGGGTCATTGCTCTCTGCTTGGAAGCAGAGAGCGCCCTCTACCCGATGGCAGAGTGCTGACAGTGTCATAGCAGCAGCAGCATCAAAGTGCTGGCTCTACTCCCATAATATTACCATTCCCATAATAATATAGTACTGGAAGAGTCCATGATGTAGGTAAGTATAGGTCTCACAACAATTCCCTATCCAAGAGTTTTCCACTTTTTTTTAGGAAAAAAACTGTTTATACTTCTTCCTCTTGGGATTCACGTCGAATAGTTGAGTAAATTTTCTCTTTCTCCCAGAGCGTCGTATTTCCGGAGAGACTTGGGGCGTGTCAAGATCAAAATGTTCGAATATTACGTCGATCGGCCCTTCGCAGATATTTTGTGGTGATTTCTCAGATTCATTCAAACGGCATTTCCTGAGCTGGTTTATATGGCGTTTCTGGCTGTCTTTCGGTTCCTGGACAATATAGACCTGTTTGTCAATTCTTTGTTTGATTATGCCTACTTCCCAGAATGTAATGTTGTTTTTGTAAGTCTTAAAAATGAATTTGTCTCCAGGATTAAAGTATTTCTTAGGGAGCGAGACGGGTTTCTTGCATTTCGCTTGCCGTGGAATGAGTTTATCAAAGACGGACGTGATTTTTCTTGCGAACATTGTCTCTGCAGGCGACATCAGATAGGCGTGTTAGGATTATGGGGTTATCCTATACACCTACAGAAACTGTTTTAATGCTCTATCCGTCGGTGTGCCTAGTGGCTTTTTAGAACTCTTTTTAGGGTGTCCACAAAACTTTCGGCCTGATCATTCGACCTGGGGTGATACTAAGGCGGCGTAATGTGGTCCACTTGATACGACTTGCAAAAGTCTCTGAATTCACTTGATGTGAATTAACTGCCATTATCTGTCACGACACAATCTACCACGCCTAAACGCTCGAATCTGTAAAAATCCGATCGTGCAGTTGGTGGTTGTTTTTTACATTGCAGAAACTCAGACCATTTTGAGTGGCTATCCACAACAATAAGGTAGTACATGTTGTCTAGGAGCCCTGCAAAATCTACATGAATTCTCTGCCACGGATGGCCTGTGTTTGGCCATATTTTGCACGTTGAATTTTTCGATCCAATCCGTCGTGGTCGGGGATTTTGCTTCAAGTGCGCATCCCTTACAAGATTCTATAATGTCTGCTATGTCTTTGTTCATATTTGGTCAATATACGTAGCAGCGCATAAGCCTTTCGTACAGCTCTTCCCCGGATGTTCCATGTGAAAATCCTTGCGGATTTTTGTTTGTAGGCTATTTGGAATTACTACTCGGACATTATACAGTAGAACATCCTTACAGAGAGAGAAAGCTTCAGGCACATTAAGGTCTTTGTTGCGAATTTTGGTTTTTATACTTTGGATGAATTCAACCTGTCGGAACTCCCTTTTTATGTCGGCCAAAGCAACTGGGAGCTCTCTAATTGTATTCGCAATCATATTTTCATAATTCTTCCTTAGTGTAGCAATGATAGAGTCTTCAAAAGCATTTTTAGGAATGAATCGCCATAAACTGTCCGCATGACAATTAGTTTTAGATGTTAGGCACTCGATCTTAAAGATATAATTCAAGAGAATCATTCCCCAACGAAGTAGTCTATTCGCCGTATATACCGGTAGGTCTTTCTTGGAACCAAAGATTGTTATTTGAGGTTTATGGTCTGTTTGCAGTATGAACTGTCTTCCATGTAGGTGTTGATATTATACCTAGAGCCTCTCTCTATTTGGGAATATTGTTTATCTGATGGTAGTAAAGATCTAGATGCGTGTGCTATGGCTTTCGCGAACCATCTTCAGGGCTTGGGAGGGGATAATGGTGATCTTGCATGGCATCATTTAGTCCTGTGTAAAAATCTGCCAATACTCGTATTTGGTTGGACTTCTTTTTGACATAGACGGTAGGTGCTGCCCATTCGTTGAAAAATCTGTTTTTGATAAAATACCGGCTTGTTCGAGTCTATCTAAGTCTTTGTTGATCTGCTCTAGAACAGCGAAAAGGACATTACATTTCTTTTTGAAAACTGGTCTTGCATTGTTTTTCACCTTGAAATTCGCTTTTAATTTAGGACATTTACCAAGGTCGCCAGAAAAATCATGGGGAAATTGTTGTTTGAGTTCCTTTTTAAGATTTTCCGTATTGGACGTTGTACTTACTATTTTTTGGCAAAAAGTGCTCATTGGGCAAATCCCACAGATTGAATTTTTCGATCCAATCCGTTCCGAATAGGTTATCCGAATTTTTTAGTACGGAGGTTTTCAACTTTTTGATAACTCCATTTAGTGTTACTGTAAGGATAACCTCGTCTAAGATGTTAATATTCTCGCAAGTTACGGACTTTGCTGTTTAATCCGTTTTTAATAGAGTCGGCTTTTTAACTTTTGCCAAGTACACCAGTTGATTATCGATAGGTCAGAACACGAATCAAGCTGGAATTTTATAGAGTTATTGAAAATATCGACAGTCACATATTTTCTTAAATTCCTATCAACAATGTTGTCTGATTGGGCTTGACTAATTTTACTTTTGTGTTTCCTCGTTTTGTTGGCGTACCAGCCCTGAGTTAAGTTATGACCTTTTTTTTGCAATTTTTGCAATATGTTTTCTTCTTGGATGGACAGAATTTCATCCAATGCCATTTTCACAGTGGTAACATGGTCCGGAAGGTTTCTTTAGCCTATTTTTATTTTGTTTATTGCAGAATTTAGAACAAGAGTTTTGCCTTTTGTCTTTTTGCGGGGAATAAGAGGTTGGGCTGCTTCTGATTTTTCTTATCTGAGCCACACCTGATTCCTTGATCGTTTTTGAGTCACACTTGATAGAAATTACTCTTTGACAATCCTGTGCCAAATTTTGGAGAGTCAATCCCTGTTCGTTTTCGAGTTTGGTAAGTACCCGACGCCTAACCTCGGCGTCTTCTACTGATACTAGACCTTGTGCGAATATTAAGCACTCGAAATCGTCGGCTGTCAGCTCGTCTAGTTTGAAATCATTACAGAGCTTGTTAACCGACGCGGCAAACGTTAGAAAATCTTGCTGTTTGTCCTTGACTGTGTTCAGGCATTTCCAACGTTTGTGGAACAAGGTTATGTTAGGCCCGAAATGTCCCAAAAGGAGGTTAATAGTCTCTGAAAAACTCAGGTCCGTAGTTTTATTGGGTAATATGTAGTCTACGAACCTACTGTGTTCGATAGTTCCCAGTTTTCTTAATAACAGACGTACCTTTTTCTCACTAGGTCATTGTTCACAGTCTACGTTGAAAATATCATCATAGCGGCAGTAAAAAGCCTCGAATCTTTTGTCTTTCTCTGGTACGTATTCGAATGTTTAAATCGAGTTGTAGATTGTTCTCTGGGAAAATTTCGTATCTTTTCAGAGATTTTCGAGCCGTTAAATGAATTTACAAATAATTCTTCAAAGTTGTTTTAGCTGTAGTTCTGTTTTCTGAAGTGTAAATTGTTGGAATTCTATTTGTTGTTTATGTAACTCCCTAAACAATTGTTGCTGTCTTTCTTCTGATTTTTGTTGGTAAAGATGCTGTCTTTCTTAGCTTTTTTGTTGTGAAGTTTCTGTTCTGTTTGTTGGCCCGATTGTAATTTGAGGAATTTTTCTTCCAATTTCTGCTGTCTTTCATTTGATTTTTGCTGGTAGTTCATCTAGATCATTAACATTTGGACAATTATTTTTTGGAATTCTTCCATATTTAGATAAAAAAAAATGACAGTGATTTTATAATATGTAGAATAAAGAGATAAAAGATCACACAAAACAGAAAAAAGATGACAGCAATTACTATTGCTTTGAAAACCTGTGTACCAATGGAAGGGTATACAAGAAAATCTAGATAGATTTTTTTCTCTTTTGTCAAAAAAAAAAAATGAACAGACAATTAATAAAATTACTTACTGGTTTAGATCTTTCGAGATACCGTTGTTCCGTTAATTTCAATGTCACCATTTAAATTTTCTCCACACTTATTATTTTTTTCCTTTAGCAAAAAAAAAAAAGATTTCAGCAAGGAAAGGGAGAAAAGAAATTTCTTGGTAGACGCTCAACAGTTCATTTCCATAAGTATTTTCAATTAAGCAGATTTTTCTCTTTTATTTCCTTCTCCGGTTGAATTGCTGACAAAAAAACATTATTTTCTTTTTTTTTAGAAGTGTGGCGAGAAGAATATCACTTAGACAGTAAAAAGAACAAAAAAAAAAAACAAGTAAATAAATGCACTGGATTTTTTTTCCTTCTTTTGGGAGAACTTGTTTTATTATTTTTCAGACAAAACTAACCTCGGTGAATGTGAGGGGAGGGTAAATTTATGCACGAGATTTGTAGGAATTCAAATCAATTCCATAAAATTTTATACACTTTTCTGAATTCGTAACTTGGTGAATACTTTTTGCGAAGTTGAGTCAAACGTAGTACTTCGTTCTCGATACTTGGTTGCTTTTTTTTTCTTTCCGCACTCTGGGAAACTAAATTATTAATAGTAAATAAATAATTATAACCGTAAAACTATATGCTCGTTCCACATGCACAGCCGCATACATAATTCTATTCTTCCACCTAAAATGTTTAACAAATAATGGTGATTCGAAAAAGACAATTGAACACGGTTATTTTTGGTATTATCTAACTATTTTTAAGGGAAAATGAAGAGACATATTGGTCAATTTAGTATTATTCTTACATTCATGCGGTCGATTTAAGAGCGATGAGAGCTCATTGAAACGACTGACATGAAAATATTTATAGAAAATACAAAGGGATGTCACGTCACAGCGGTGTGAAAGTGATTAAAGTCCAGATGCCAGGTCTAGACCAATAACATTGCATAGCGTTATTTAGATTTTATTGAGAATTTTCAGATATATAGCAGCATTATCAGGTCATCTATGTCAGTTATATTCAGTGCAGGAATGAATGGTCGATTTATAAATGTATAAGATGTATTGTAACAACAAAGTTGCTTACAACAATGCACTGACACAACTTTCCCAGCAAGAATTTATTATCAATCAGCTTTCCTCGAGGAGTTTTCTTTCAGATAAGCAATATGTCTTTCACTTCTCTAGTCTAACTGCTGTTGTATTAAGGTTTATTGCTGAAAGAATCTATCAAATTTTTCATATGAATGGTGAGACCCGGACTGAAAGCCATATGACAGGTTTGGAATGCTGGTCTTCTTTACAAGTTGAAAGGTTATAGTATTTCTGGACAAACGTTTTATTTAATTCAAACAGTCTTATCGAATCGTGAAATGGAAGTTGTCTTGAATGCTCACTTTTCTAGATCTTTTTGCTTTATACAAGCGTCACCAAGGGCGCTATCTTTGTACCTACGTTGATCCTAATTAACGACCGTCCTGATGTCATCAGCTCTCAATTTGATATCTATACTAATAACACAAAGATTTACATCTTTCTTAATAGTAAAAATAAGATAAAATTGTCAGCTGATCTAAAATGTGTTAAAATTTGCATTAAAATGTTACAAGAAAGGATTTGTTAGTCTTAACGCCTTCAAAACAAAACTAATCTCTTTAAATCTGATTCTACCTGCATGAGTGATGATAACCTCCAGGAGAGTAACTTCTTGCACCTTGTCCATCTTACACTTTTCGCTGAGCTGTCGAGGGATTATACTGAATCTATTACTATGTATTCTGCTAGGAATATTAGTTCACTGTGTTAGAAATTATTTCGCAAGAATCTGTGCTACACACAAGCATGATGCTTTGCTGCACGCACTGAATATTGCTATCACATGATCCTTCTGCTATGTGTTTTGAGGTTCTTGAAAAATCGAAAGAAAAATTTGCAATATTTTTGGTTATGGTGTGATATCTCGGCTTCAGTAGCTTCCCTGTGTCTTTTCTATAAATATATCCACAATAATTGTTCTGATAAGCTTTTATCTTTGGTACCTAGAGTTTAGGAATTTAAGTGTAGTAATAGATTGACGGCAAGTTATCATCATTTTACGGTTGAGATATCTATATATAACCACAAGTTTTATGCTAACAGTTTCTATTCCCGAACTTCTTATTTGTGGAATTCTCTTCTAGTCTTTAATCAGTTTTGATCTTTAGAAATTTAAATACAATGTTAACCCTTATCTTTTGGCTTCTTACTTCCTATTTTATTGTTCACTCTCCTTAACATTGTTTTATTTTTCTCATATCCTTCACACATTAACCCTTTTCGTCTTACTGATGTTGTTCTATTGCTGTTTTTAAATAATCATTTTACTCAAGTAAAGCAGAACCACCACTAGTGCTCAGGGTGTCACAGTGAGAAAAAACAAGGCGGAGGGGATGTTAAAGAAAGGCTAAGAGAAAAATGGAAATCATGGAGATAAAAGATGGCCACTTTTTGTGATTTTCAGGGAAGCAAGAAAACGGAAGTGAGTTCCACAAAAGGGAAGTGCGAGAAAATAAACTGTTAGAGTAAAAGAGACTGTTACATTTAACTATTTCAACAGTAAATCCTCGACTAAATATAAGTAGTAGGGGAACCAGAGGAAAATCTCGTCAGAATGTCGATGCTTGGAATAAAATGTTCAAAATAAAATAAAGGCAGACATCAAATAAAAAAGAAGGGAAACCTAGCGATTAATTCAGTTTTATTGCTCTACTTCATAGCTGTAGCAAACGAGAGAACAAGAAGTCGAAATGAGTTGCTCTCCTGAAGGTAAGCATTGACTATGTTGATAAATAGAAAAATGGTTATCTACGATTATTAAAAGATAGTTTAATTTTCTAGGCGTTAGAATTTCGAGCAATATCATGCCACAATTAACAACGGATTGAAAGTTATTTACGAGAACAGCTGTCAGTTTTACTTTGTGAGCTATATCGGTCTTACTAGGCAGCAGCAAATAGGTGTGGTCATCAGCGTAATTACCTAGTTGAAAACTGATGACATTGAGAATGTTGTTGAGGAAAATAAGCAACAACGGAGATTCAAGAATAGAGCCCAGGGGAAATCCTGCATAATGTGAAGTGATTTAGAAGCGTATCCGCTGAACCCGATATTCAATACATGATTTTTAAGGATGATTGGATTATGTCAAATATTCAGCCTGAAACGCTATCAATCTTGAGCATCTGGAGTAGAGCAGCACGACAAATCCTGTCAAAATTCTTCGAGCCACAACCTGAGCCAAGTCGTTTTCCCCACAAGCCTGATAGAAAACTTCAATAAAAAACATGAACACATTACCAACTAACATAAAGAAACGCAAGTTATATTGGTTAACTAAAAGAGACACCAGTATTTATTTCATTGTCTAGTACCTGAAAATATTACTGCAGTTAGTTTAGCTGTAAGCAAGCAGTATGCGTGAAACATTTTAATTGTTGATTTCACAGAAAGTTGATTTTTCTTTCTATTAACTATAAATATATGGAAACTGGTGTAAATATATTTATGACTCCTTTCGTTCACTTAATAACTGATAATTTGTATTATTCTTGCTTTTTAATGTGTTTTTATGCATAAAGGTGTGTAGATATTTATTCATATATTCAGAATTTTGCGTATAAAACTTTGTTTATGCAAAAAGGCTTCTCTATCGATTTAACATTTCAGATTTGGAAAACACTTGATACTTGATAATAACCGTAGATGGCTAATTAACAGTGCTTGCATTTGGTATATGAAAGTTGCAAATATGCTTTTCATATTTTAGAAATGCCCCTTTAAAATATTTATATTTTAATATTCTTTTTTATTAGCAAATCCATCTTTGACATCTTTCCTAGGTAAAAGTTTTCTTCTGTTTTACTTAAGGAAAATCTAATTACAATTTACAACGCAAAAACTGAATTTATTTTGTATTTATAATTTCACCTTCTGTCATAATCTGGGTGTTTATTTTTCAAACATTTTAGTTTTTCATAAAACTGAATAGACAGGTGTGGCTGCTTAATTAGAATCAGCAATATCTGATAAAGTATTTACTTTTTATACGAAGGGATTAACAAATTGTAAAATGTGGTGTTAAAATTCCTTTTACAATATTTTTCTGATCCAAAAATATAAAATAATTAATACTAATAAAATGTTTCAGGAGATAAATGTCGTCAGAATTATTTTAAAAAATAGTGAGAAAAAAACTGTGCAAAAATCTTGTGTTTCTGTTTTCGTACCATTTTTGGGGGAATTCAGAAATCATTAAAAAAAAATTCCTCTTCAAAAACTTTACAGTATCTACCTTGTAACACATGTTTTATTCCGTGGATATTTAGTCTCTCTTATAATATAGCGTCATCCTACTTTCATCGCTGGGATATTATTCTAAGCAATTGCATCACATAGTTCATGCGTATTAAGCTAATTTAATGTTGCATTGAAAAAAACTCAGTATTATACCGATTTTAAAATAGTTACAATTTTTGTTCGGTGTTGCCTTTTCTTCTGTCTTTTTGTCTCTTCCGGATTTGGCGATCATGGCTCTTTACGAAATCTTTTTTTATCATCTGGAAATTTTCATAACTTTTTGAAAAAGACAAGAAAAAAGGTTTGCCGTTGAATTATAAAAGGTTTTATTTCCAGAGCATTCTTTATCTTATATTTGCCACGCTAAATTCAGGAAACTCATTCTACGATGCTATTTAAACTAGATTTCTTGAGAGAAGAGAGAGTAAATTCACGCCTTCGTGAGGGATGTTCATACGAAATGACCGCAACAGTCTAAGCTGGAAATTGAAGTCGGCTGTCGAATTTGATATTTTTATCGATAACCGTTACACTAACTTCACATTCACTTTATGAAAGTCTTTATAAAACATTAACGAAAGTATCCTGAAGAGTATCTACTTTTCAAAACGTGACTAATTGTTATAATTTATTTTGGAATCTCTATGAGCTCAAAAAAGACATTTTAACACAACCTTGTATTTATCCAAATGTAATTGTTTTAATGCTGGAATAATAAAAGCTTTTATCTTGAGTATTGGAATCTGTCACTTATGATGAATTTGTATAAATATATTTCAGACTCTTACCAGAATTTTCTTGCTAAGAAATCTATTAACGCAAATATAACTGTATTGTCAGAGAGTAAGAATAAATTACAAAGTCAGAAAAACAAATAATAATTTATATTTCTTATGAGCTGAGATTTGAGAATTCTAAAATAATTTTATCATTTCAAGTAACCATACAGAGAGAGAAAGAGAGAGAGAGAGAGAGAGAGAATTTATGATTAGATTCCAAATTTCTAACCTGGGGTTATTTAATAAGTTTAACTTGGTTTGGCACAAGTTCACAAATATAGAGCACTCATCGTGAATGAAACTCCTGGTACTAATATAGATAGCACGCGAAACATTTCCTTACATCTAGGTACCCAGAACGCAATATTATTAAAGAAATATCTTAAAAATCAATTTGTAATTATGTTGAGAAATGTTCAAATATTCTCGCTAAGGATAGGTTGATATGAAATAAGATAAGAGAGACAATCCGACAGCATCTAGCATTAGATTAAAAATACGTCACATCAATTCGAAGCAATATGCATTACACAGAGTAGAAAAGCCGATTTTTGTGCATATAATACAATGAATGTTCTAAATAAGCGGGACGTAGGTGTAGTACTTGAACAGATGCTTGTAATTTGTACCTAAAATTATGTAAATACTCACTTGTGGACTTTAGCTGATGATGCATGTTATTGAATATTGAGATATAATTGACCGTTATTTATCTCGAGGCTTCTAGTAACAAGGACGAACAAATTGAACACCGTTCGTTTGGCTTTTGCTGTGTCCCTGCATTAACTATATTTGTTTTCCAATTGCACGTTATGTTAGCAAAATGATTGCTGATATATGCAATCTATTTTTATTATTGCACCGAGAACACCGTCAGCGAAAATTGATAATGAATCTTAACGATTAAAAACGAAAAGAAGTATACAAGAAGATTAAAATTTAAATGCACTTAAATAAGCAAAATGGATACGCCTTTTTATTTAGAGTTCGCGAAAAAGCTCATATTCTGTATTTACTCGTATTTCTTAACCCTGGCCTCTCATCATTACTGTTCCACTAAACGATTCTCTCGGGATATGATATATTGAAAATACGCACATCGGAAGTTTTCTTAGTTTCTACTCATCAGTAATATATTTAAAAATATAGCCAGATAAAATGAGGTTATATTTTCACTAATATCAGCACGGGTCTATGCCTTACGCAACACGAATCGAGGTATTTGAATTAATGCACTGAAAGCAGATAACTTAAAAGATGAGCTCGTCTTTCTCGCATTAGTCACGAGATAATGTTTTTAATTGCAAAATACTTCATAATGAAATTCATACTTATAATTATGCAAATTCTGATCTACATTAACGTTTAAGTAGCATATACGCTGACGACACCACCGTTTACTCTCGCATCGATTAAAAGTTTACTGAGGTTGACAAAGCGAACCTCGCTGCCAAGCTTGAGAAGGACCTCCAATGGTAGACTGGGATAAGAAATGACTCGTAAATTTTAATGCTTCCAAAACGAAGTTTGCTATCTATCAATCATCATAGACACTCGCTCCTAGCCCCCTTTAGCATGCATCAGGTTAGCTTCCTTGAGAGCAAAACACTACGTCTATTTGGCCTAACACTCTCAGCAGACTTCGGGTTTCTTGACAAAATCCAAATGAGAATTTGTAATGTGATCAATACCGATTTGGCAGCTCGGCTGCAGTTTCTCTTTCACCTGCGTGTCATAACTTCCCTGTGCAACTTCTACAAATACTTTAGCGGCTTCTGCTGCAATGAACTTTGCTCACTGGTGCCTCAGTGTATGAATTTACACGAGTCACTAGACTAGCAATTAAGTCCCACGCTTTTACAGACCGATAAAATATAACCGCAATTTCTACTCAGACATTTTTCTCGCACTTCTCGTTTGGTGAATTCCCTTCCGTATACTTGCTTCCCTGACAGCTACAATCTCCGAGAATTTGGATATAAGACATCTCCTATCTCACTAACTTGTATCCTTTCTCTCAAGCTTTTTCTCTATTCAATCCTTCCTCATTACACCACTATTCTCATCCTCTATTACCCTCTACCTTACATCCCGTATAACCTACCCCTCTTTCTCATCACTTCCCTCTATGTAACCCCTGCTCAACAGTGGCAGTAAAACTGTCTTGCTTGGGGTGAAATGAATAAAAATATTTTTTTTCAGTTTAGATGCTACTATAAATTCATACTGAGAAACAATTTCAGATGCTTTAAGTTTCTGTCAGATATTTACCTTATACAAAATAATATAGAAGTTTATGACAAGGTCATTTATGATAATTACGTGTATTTTTTTAATGTTGTGTACATATATTCCTGGTAGTTCCAACAAGTAATGGTTATATTGAAATAGGATGCAAAATGTAAATTATCCATTAAAAAAATAAGAAAAAATTAAGATATATAAAAAATTATTAAAATATTTGAAATTTATTATTTTTTATTTAATACTGCACAAGGCCGATTGTAAGTAAATGATTGTAGATGAATTCAAAATAAGGGCTCGCATAACTGCGTTGGTGAGAAGTACACAAATCTTGCTACCACGGTAAAGAACGGCAAAAAACTGGAAAATCCTCGAGTTGGGTTTATTCAAGCAAACGATATTCCTAGAGAATCTATGAAGAAATAGATTTAAGTCAGCAATATAAATATAATAATATTACTTAAATATCTCACGAGAAGTGAAATTTTATAAATCCAATTGGTTGTTAATCTTTATATAATTGGTGCGCCTTCTTGTTCTTCGCCATCTTTGCTGAAGATTCTGTTGACCGAAATGATAGAAGAACGAACCTAAATTTGAAGGATTTTTAAAATTTCAGTTGCCATAGAATGAAAGAATATATTTGTTAATAGTGACATTTCTTGTCGGCCACTTAAAATATATTAAGATAAAATAGACCTCTTAATGAAATAGAATTACTGCCGGTTCTTTCTCTTAAATGTAATTGATTCAAGTCACTGAGAATAAACAGTTACATGAAGTATCATTAAGCAATACATATTAGCCAAAAATAACAAAAAATTGGACGTATAGAATATTATGTTGTCATAATGTATCGGAAATGATATGTATATGTGAATATATAGGTTGTTAGATGGTTAGATACATATCAGTGCAACACAACTCAGGCCAGGTACGTCTACGGGAATGCTGATGCGTAGTTTTCTTCAAATTTGACATAATGATGGAATAGTCTGTAAACTTATGATATAATATCATGGTTTAAACTATCATGTTCTGACAGAGCTGTCTTCGAATCATGCATAATGTATCTACTACAGTAAATTGATGGATAACACAGGGAAGGGCACTCACTTACAAATGTTTGCGCTTTCAATCTGGCTTACTGGCATCCTTCTTTCCATTAAATATCTTTTTGTTTTCTTATTTATCGTCTTTTTATTTTTACTATTCTTTTGATAGTTTTACTTTTACCTTTCATAATTTCTTTCATTGCTTTATTTCGCTCATAATATCTTTCTCTGCTAGTTTAAAAAAGCTTTCCTCAGTTTTGTTAAATTTTTCTCGTTATTATTCTTTGTTAAACTTATTTGCTTCTTTCTTTGTTCAAGTTCCCATACGTTTGTTCTTATGATCCTTATTCGTTTTATATTTCGTTTCTAGTTTTCTCATTTTAATTTCTTTCATTTGCTTTTCTTTCTTTCCAACCATTTTATCTTTTTCATCATTCTCTTTCCAAATTATTTCTTTTCTCTTTCATATTGGTTTAAAATTTTTCCCGTGCCAACTTCCTTGATAAATTACCTTTCAACGCCCTTGCATCTTAAATATATACTTTTCTATTGGTGGCTTTTTTCTGCGCGTGAGCAGATATTCTGATAAGCATATCCCATGGGCAATGTGCACTAAAATAAGTCAATATTCTGCGTGCAAAATACCATTTTTCACTGACGTAATTTTTGGCTGACATATGACAAAATTTTGATATCTCAGTTGCGTGACACTGTTATTCATACAAGTAATATTTTCTCTTCTTCCTTGAGTGCTGAGCTCTGCGTCTATCTTATTACATCTCCCTTCTTACTTGCCACACACACACACACACACACACACATATATATATATATATATATATATATATATATATATGCATAAAAGGTGCAGTAAAGTTCTAGGCCCTATCAAGAAGCGATTAAAAACTATTCTGCTTTGTCAGACCTTGGGTGCGGGTGTAACAAAAATATTTTTGTATCCATTTGTGTGTGTGTGGGGGGGAGTGTGTGTTTGTGAGTGGTGTTTCTGTATGTTTGTGTTAGTGCAGAGAAAGAGAGAAAGAGTTATTTCTGAAAGTGAAATTTTTTATATTACAATTTATTACATGTAAAATACAATTCTTCATGGAACTTTAATAATAATATTAATATTTAAAATGACTTTCTACAAAATTAAATGAATGGAAAAGAATAGAAAAATATCACAACATTATAATACTCTATTAAGAATCTGAGTAAATCACGATTTATGCGGTAAAATATTATGAATCTCGCAGTCTGTGTTGCTGCACATAACTACATTAATTTGGAAGATTTTGGACTTTAAAGTTGTCCATAGACTTTCAGTATCCACTAAGCGGTTGAATGTAAAAGAAAGACCATTTGTAAAATGGGATCCGTTGCTAACGTATTTTATCTACTCATATTTATAGGAAATTGTCTGAAAAGAAAACTTCGTAATGAAAACGTGGAGAATCAAAATGGTTCTCCACAGCTGAGAGAGGAATGTTAACCATTCTTCTTCTTTTTCTTCTTCTTCTTCTTTATCTTCTTCTTCTATGTTCCCTGTGGCTTCCCACATCTCCTATCCCTGGTGGCACTTAGCACTCTTTCTCCCGTTACACCACGCAACACTCGTTTCGTCATCCACCTGACCAGGTCCTTCAAATATGTTATCCGCTGCTTTTCCCTTTCTCTTTTTCCTTATATCTGGCCTGTTAGTAACAGGTTCTCCAAGCCCACTTTCCTTGTTGCATGTCCCAGGAACTTCAACTGTTTCTTAATGTTGCTCAGTATTAGTTTCCGTTTCGTTTCCATCATTTTTGAAACCTCATCATTACTCCCATGCTCGATCCATGATATTCACAGCATCCTTCTGTAGAACCACATTTCAGTTGCTTCAAGTTTTTCCTTCATTTTTGATGATATTATCCAGCATTCATTGCTATATTGAAGAACTGACAATACATAGCAATCCAGTACTCTCTTCTTTGTTTCTAGCGATATTGTCCTGTTTCTTAATACTTTATTCAACTTCTGGAATGCTTCCTTCGCCATGCCAATTCGCCTTCGGATCTCTGTAGCGCACTTTCAGTCTTAGCTGAGCCAAAATCGTTGGTGTGCTTCAGAATATGGATTGATGATGAATTTCACGCAGGAACGTGTTCAGGAATTAAAAAAGTGCCAAATATAAAAGAAAGATTTGAACTGCTGCAGAGTAACCCAAAGTCCTCTTTTCAATTAAAAGTAATATCTTAATTTCATTTGGAAAACAAGATGCAAGATCACACCGTAAGATAGAAGTGGGGAAGAATGGAAGTTACTTAAAGTTC
Organism: Ascarosepion bandense; assembly: GCA_037127315.1. Classification (NCBI taxonomy): domain Eukaryota; kingdom Metazoa; phylum Mollusca; class Cephalopoda; order Sepiida; family Sepiidae; genus Ascarosepion; species Ascarosepion bandense. Next base: position 5,072,131 of record JBBBDQ010000191.1, read on the forward strand.
AGTTTGCATCTTTTACAGTCAGGGCCACAACGTTTGCTTGTGTTATTTTAGCACATATACTAACACGGTAAGTGCAACCCAACATAATAAATAGAGGTCTATCAAAATGACAAGGAGAAACTAATTCATTATAAAACAATTAAACAGACACCCGTTCACGGCCGCTCAAATGAAGTTAACAAAATAAAAAGCAATAAAAGAAATAATTCAACGCAACTAAAGCAATTAATAATTTATAGAACCACTCACATACAAAAATATCAAATTAGATCGAGCTCCACATAAATAAGAAGATCGGAACACAACAGCAGATTAAAAAAGCCATAAAAAGGTAAGAACGTCATAGTGGGGGCTTTACAAAACTTCGAAGTCGGAATAACTCTGCTCAATTAAGTGACAGAATTTTACACATTAATATTATGAACGCTCTATCACTATTTCGATATCAAGCACAGTATGCCAAAAATCCTGCTTGCCAAAATATATTTTCTTCAGTAAATCACTGAGCAAACAACAATCTAAGCATTATGCTAATACTATATATATATATATATATATATATATATATATATATATATAAGTGGTATTTTAATATATATCAACAAAGTTTTCAGGAGATATAATATCACAAAGTGGAAAATGATTTCGTGCGATGCGTTTTGCCCACAAAGAAAAAGAACGGTTAGAGTTTTAAATTTAAAAGAATAATATAACAACTACAAAATAGAAAAAATGATTCATAAATCCCACGAATATAAACACACACAATAACACAAACTTTAACTAGGAGCTAAAATTATTTAGGCGGTTGCATATACTAACAATAAAAGTTCAACTTAACACAAACTTCCTGACATTAAACATATATATATGTATGTGAGCTACGGACACTCGGTAGAAGGAGGCAGGCTTTTAACGTTCATATTAACATTATACACGCCCAATAGCTGAGAGTGTTCTAATTCATTGCTGAATGAACGATGCGTAGATGCCAAAGTAGCAACTGTTTTTCAAACTCTACCATTCTTCCAGAGTGGTCAATCATGGCGTGAGAGCGTAAATAGTCATCCGCAGACAGATCTGTTTCTCTGTATCACAGCTCATCAGTACGGTTAGTATTTTACCCAGGATTGAATCCTGACCGAACTGGCGTTAGTTGACGATTCTACCTCTGAGCTACGGGCGGGAGGCAGATATTTAGCGTGTATATTATCATGATGCATACCCAATAGCTGAGAGAGTTCTAATTCATTGCTGAATGAACGATGCGTAGAAGCCAGAGTAGCTAGTGTTTTTCAAAGTCTACCATTCTCCCATTGCTCAATCAGAGTGTGAGAGCGGAAATATATATGAACGATGCATAGATGCCAGAGTAGCTGCTGTTTTTCAAAGTCAACGATTCTTCCAGAGTGATCAGTCTGGGTGTGAGAGTATATATATATATATATATATATATATATATATATATATATATATATATATATATATATATATATATATATATATATGCAGAATGAAAAATTAAATAACTGGTATTTTAAATAATATCTGTTATAAAATTAACCTTGTTTATTACTCGAACTTGAAGCATCTACAAAAAGAATATCAAAGTTGATATCAGGAATAAACTTTAATACTATATTAAATTTAGCAAATTCCTTTATGTGTATATCATCTTTATCATTTGTCTATATTTCTGATTTGAGGTAGTATCTACACTATTTTTATTATTCGGAGTATTCTCTATAACTTGCTGGCATGTTTATGACATCTCGACCGTTGTACACGCCGGCCTTCTTGAGATGCTAGGAATTTTGTACCGTACCCTTTACTACGATCACTGGGATATATAATTCTCATTCCATGTTCATAAAAAAGGGTTCGTTTTGAAGTTCCTAGCACCTGAAAAAGGCTGGAGTGTACAACGATAAAACGTCGTAAACATGGCAGTAAAGGCGAGGAAAATTGTCCGAATAACGTAAATAGTGCAAATATTACCTCATCTCACAAGTATACACAAATAATGATATTTGATGTTTTGATAATTTTTATTTGGCTACCAGTTTCTTCTTCCGCTTTGGAATGACTCTAGAAAAGAAATATCGACTGCTATAGCTTATTACATTTTTCCAACACGAAGCAAATAATATAATTGTTAATTTGGTGCGAGTGAATTATGCTCTCTTGGGAAACATTGCTGATCAGGATAACAAAGTAAGGAAATAGTTTAAGACAGGTTAATACAGAAAAAAATACTTAAACGTCTATTTAAAGATGTATTTTGTAACGTTTATTGTGTATTTAAATGTAACTTATCTTTTGAGGCATTGTTAAAGTTTTTAATGTTTTTAGTGTTTGATTTCGAAAGATTTTGTTAATTTTAATTCATTTTACTAGTAATTGTATACATTGTTATGTCAGCATCATGCTGATACTTTTAGAGAAAACAACTGTTCTGGTTTGCATCAATTTTCTTTTAAGTACTTTAGCGTTATTATGAATATAGTTCGCAAGATAGAACATCACCAAAGAAAATTTTAATACTTGAAACTTTTATATAAATATTCATCTACAAAAGGAGAGATGTGAGAATATTACAAAAATAGTTATAATCTAAACATACATACGTTAGATAAATTCTAAACCAGGTATCTTATAGGATTCTATAATTTGGTTAAAGTCGACTTTTCAAGAATTATCTTAGTTATCTTAGGATCCCAGCCATACTATTTACATATGACTCCTGATTGGAGGTGGAAACGATGCATTGACCACGACATATGACATTTACCAAAATTGAAAATTCTTCTATTCCTGCCTTTTGACATCTGCATAGAGATTCATGAGAAGGGTCTTGCATGAGCATCAGAAACCATCATAAAAGCATAAGGATTTTGCCTATGGCCCAGCAAGAGCGCATTCTGCGGGAAAATATTTTGATCTATCACCTGCCCGGGTCTCTATGTTACAAGGAATAGATAGAAGACCGCATGTATCATAAATTCATTGTGGTCTCTATGGACCTGCCTCTCTGTCACATCAATCCACTTGCTCTGACCATATGTGGCCCCTGTGAACCTTTTACTTCCAGAACATTAGAGAAACCGAAACTCTCTCCTTAATTTAAGGTGATTTCAGAAGTGATCGTCGAGCACACGCGCACTATATATATATATATATATATATATATATATGAGGTTGTGTGTGTGTATGTGTGTGAGAGAGAGAGAAAGTGAGAGAGGAAAATTGAAACAAGGGAAAGGGTATTCCTGTTTAATATAGGTAATATAGATAATATAATAATCCATATAGTACAATTTTTATATTATTATGACTATTTGTACTTGTCAGAATACTTATATGTTTTCATGCAAACCTGTTTGCATAAATAGGCACATATTAGCTGTATATGCGTATATTTTAGTTTATATATAGGTACATATTGCATGGCGGTCTAAGGCTGAATGAATGAGCGTGTGTGTGTGTGTGTGTGTGTGTGTGTGTGTGTGTGTGTGTTATGTGGAAATCGACCTCTTAATGCTTATATCGGAAAATATAACCATATGTAGAAGTTGTTCACTTGTAAGACCACATAGATTTCGTTTTTCCTCCCATCGTTTATCCTGTCTCTCTTTCCATGTCATTTCGTTTCCTTCATACCCTACCTTAACAAACCAAACCTGACCCGAAACCTCATATCGTTAGTATGCTTAACTACCACATGGCAAAATCTTATTTGTGCGGCAAGAAGAACTATATTCAATAACTGGCAGTAACATATGTATTATGTGGAAACACGTATACATCAGTAATCTATGCGAATATGATGAACGTTGTTAAGATGAAAAATAAGAACTGTAAGGACGGTAAAGTGAACTTGTTCGCCATTGCGACCATTTTGAGTAAATCTATTGCAAAGTGGGGTTAGAAATCGAAAATTGGCGATATTTAACTACGTTTATAATTATTCGTCCGTGATCGTCGATTTTCGCAAAGTCCAGAAGTTGATGGTTGGCGAGTAGATGGTCAGACGTAGTTTACAGGCCCCAAAGTCTTCTTCTCAATCCTACGCTTTCCATTTTATATTTACGATTATCATTTCCAATTCTCTACGGCGCCAATATTATTATACGCTACGGAAATGACACGCATTTCAGACACTTTATCGGTTGCGGCTTAAACTAAGCGAAGCGGGACTAAGTTGACTCGAGGTGATGCATACATACATATCATCTGCACATATAGCTGTATAATTGTCGTGTCCTGCACTCGTGTGATGCAATGCTAGAAGAAAAATTGCGAAATATTTCTGTCATTGGTTGTAGAAAGGGGTTAGCTTTCAAGTATCTAATACTCAATGTCATGTTCAAACTCCCCAAATATCATGAAATTCCGAAATTAATGACTAAGTTAGGAATACCAGTACTCTTTTCAACGTCATTTAGTTACTCATTTTTAATGTGTACAATGCAGTTTATTTTATTTTAACTCTACGTGACATGATCGACAATGCCTGTATCACAGCGAGTAGGTCTAATATTTGCCCAGTTACTCTGCCGTTAGCATTATCGTGATAGAATGATATTCACTATCAACAAACTAGCAATTAAATGAGTGCAAAATACCAAAAATTATATAATAAATTATTTCGTCAAACCAATACTTTTGTAAAATTTTACATATAAAATATAGAGATGGGTATTTTGATATAAAAAGAAATGTAGAGTGGCTACGAGTAAAATAAACTTGTTCAGCGAATATACGTTAGCACCCATTATTCAACAATCGTTCAACAGGTTTTATTTATATTTTGAAAAATTATAGTAATACTATATTTAAAATAAATATGTCATGATATTAATGACTCGTAAGCTAAACCTTTTACTGAATAATTCAAAATCATGTATTCTGCCGGTATTGTTAACGAATAAAAGAAAAATAATTCAGTAGAGAACTATATAAATGTAATCCACAAGAAAATTTACAGGAAACGAAGAGTGGCATCATTGATTTATATAATTGAGGCAATTTTGTTACTCTAATTCATATATATATATATATATATATATATATATATATATACATATGAAGTAGGTGTATATATATATATATATGTATATACAGAGAGACAGATTAGGTATATATATATATAAGATATATATATATATATATATATATATATATATATATATATATATATATATATATGTATGTATCTTTGTGTGCGTAAGATAGAATGAAACATAATATGGTTAGAATAGACAAACTAGAATTATGACACACTTAGGCATATAAATTATGCACTCGAACGCTCTTTGTGTAACCAAATGCATGTAACGTCTGCATAACCAATAAAATTCCAACACAAAAATTATAATGCCAAAACTTCTTTTTATACGACATTCTTTGTCAAAGCTTTAAAAAAGTGAAACATGTTAGATTGATTAATGTTTCCTATTTGTTCTTTATCAATTCATTTTGTCAGATTTCAAGCCATATTTAATATGTATTTGATTCCGTCACACACACATACACATACATGTGCATATATGTATACATGTATGTATATGTGTATTTCTTTGTTTTTGTATGCGTGTTCTTGATAAAATTCAAAGAAAAATCTAAAATGTTATCCGTTCTGAACTGATATTTTGACTTCAATCGTTTTTCCACCGCTGTGAAGGTGCTTGCCTGTGCTTCCCTGTGCATTTTTAATATGTGTGTTTGAAAATGTTTGCTTAAAGTTAAAAACCAAAGGAGATCATTTAATAATTATTTTTACTTAATTATCTTCTTTTTGTACTTATTTTTACTTAATTATCTGTATGTTTTTTAATTTTCAATGCTTATTTAAACAAAATTTGTGAAAAATATTTAACAGTTTCGGCTTCTATAAACCATTATCGAAACATTTGTTAAAAAAAAAAGTTTCACTCACAGAGCATGGTTTTCAGGCACATTCGAGTGGTGCCATAAGCTGGGATTTCTTTCTCCACACTGACAAATCGACTAAGGTGAGATTCGAACGTGAGCTTCGTGGTCAGAAAGAGAACGTATATGATATAGCATGTCTCGCTAGAATCAGTAAAATGGAGTAGTGAGTTCGATTCTCACTAAGTTCGCCATAATTTCGACTTTGTACCACATCTTAGCTGAGTTTAGAAATATATATATATATATATATATATATATATATATATATATATATATATGGATATCGCCAAAAATAGTGGTATCTATCTATCTATCTATCTATCTATCTATCTATATACACGCACACATATATATAAGTATCTTCAAAAATAGTGATATCTAAAATATTTAATAGATTCACAATCAGCAAAAATATTTCTTGAAGGCTTTTATTTTAAACATATTCAATGCCAGCAAATTTACTAGCCCAACATTATCTTTAATATAAAACTGACCAAAAATCACTTATACTTAGACGTTATTTAGAAAAATTAGCGGATTAATCCGAATTGAAACATATATACTTATTTCCGTTTAAAATATTACATTACATCTGTTTTTTTTTTTAATTTTTGGGTGGTCAGTGCTTTTCACATGTTGAATAATCTATTGACAGCCTGATGTTTGGAAAATTTAAATAAGGCGGAGATAACTGAAATAAAAATTACATGATGACTACAAAGGTAAACGCCATTTTTGTATAAAATATTTAAAAATATTTTTATTATACCTGTAATTTTCAGATCTGTAAATATTTTAAGCATTTTTTAAATAGTTATTGAATTATTGGTATTTTGGATTTTAAATATATAAATTTTTGAATCTCATCCATGCTTCTCACATATTTATACAGGAAAAACAATGCCTTCTATCATATTCTCACCGGAAATTGTTCAATATTGTGTAATAATTTAATTTTTTCCTGCCAAAAAGCTCTCGAACTCTTCCGAGATCATCCTGAGAGGTGAATTACAAAGAAAAACTTATTGTAACTACGATAAATTTGTCCTTGTAATTAGAAAAACTTATCCAAATGAAGATAGTTTTCTTTACATTACCTTCAGCCTAAGAAAAACTACATATCACTCATATAGAAAGCCTAATGACAAACACTGTACACATACATGTCTTCCATCTACCTGCCATTAATAATCTAGCATCATCCACAATCAATTAACCGCAGGCTTTTTGAGAATATATAACTATTCTAATTAAAATTTTAGGAAATGAAAACTATTCTAGTAAAAATAAATAAATCAGTAATTTTCCTGTAAGACATTATCATCTACAATATATTTCATACATAAAACAATTTAAAGATTTTCTAATTAAATAATTTAATAGTCTTCTTGCGTTTTTCATTTCACGATTCATAGCAGAATATATAAATGTAGGTCTTGTTTGACAAACAATAATTCGTGGTTTAGATTTTCTGAGGATTTGTCCTCGTAACTAATATAAACATTAAAAGCTTAAACAATTCTTGAAATTTCATAAAATTAAATAAGTGATGGACGCTTATGAGATTAATGAAAGAATTTTCTACGTTTATTTTGACGTTTTTGTTTTACGGTGGATTGAAAAATATTATGTTTCTTTTCCTGTTGCTTTTTTGTGTGGCGCATTGTGTGAATGTTCCTTGGAATCCACTGTCTTTTAGGTCTGTTTCATAGTCTTTCTTGGCATCGTTGAAGATGATTTCACTGGAAGAATATATATTTTGTATCCATTTTTAGCGGTCATATGATATTGTTATTAAATGAAAAATGTATTTAATAAGCAAAAGATCTTTTTCATAGATGAGTTGTCTGATACTGAAAAACATATGCTTGGTATAATGTATAGAATTAGGTTCAGTAAAGAATAGCCACTTTCAGAAATACCTGACTAATGAGGTGAAAAACGAAAAAGAAAAAACCTTGAAAATTTTAATTAGAATTGATAAAACCGGAATCTTTACATGAGGAGCCCGAAGTTGAATTGGAAAAATGAGTGAGGAAGTCACCAAATTTATAAAAAAAAGCACCGATTCAATATATTAAAAAAAATAAATGACGGCTCAAATGGGTATAGATGACAGGATTCCACAACTATGTACAAAGCAAGCCTTTCTAACCGTAAAGAACTACAAGGAAAAATTTTCCGAAGAATTAATCCAACAAAAACCGAATTGCGAACACTAAACATTCCTACAAGATATGTGTAATGTATATGTGTAATGTATCAAGGATAAAAACACAGGTTAACCAGTGGGAAGGCACAGGAAAGTATATATCTTAGTTCCTATAAATAAAAAAAGATCTGTTTATTAGTTATAATATAAAGGATTTCTATCCCTCCATATCTGAACAGGAGACGCTTGAAGAATTAGATTTTGTGAAGAGGTTAACTAATGTAACACATGAACAAATAGAAATTATTCGAAATTTTATTAATTCAATTCATTTCTACACCAATGATACGTGGCTAAAAACAAACAACCAATGTGCATTTGATGTCTCCTAATGTTCATTCAATAGTGATGGGCCTCTCTATATTAAGTAAAATTAATAAAATAGTACATAGAAATAACCATAACCTATACAGGAATGATTGATTAATAGTGGAGTCAAATAAAAGAAGAGTGAATGATAAAATACGGAAACAGCTATAAAAATCTTCAAAAATCTCGATGTAGATATCGATGTATTTTTTTTTCTGCTTTATTTTAATTTTTTTATTATCGTTTCACCCCAAACAAGGAGTAAATCTCTGCCACTGTTGCGCAGAGGTTTTTACATGAGAGAAGAGCGAAAAAAAGAATATATATCTGGAGATGTCAGAGAAAAGATAAAAGAAATATAGAAATCAAGGAAATAAATGATAGCAACCAATGTTGCATTTAAACTCTTGGAAATTGTAGCTATCACTGCTGATAGCAGCAACAGAAAGAAAACTATAGGACCACCTACAGAAGGTAGCTGAAGAGAGTGACAAGAAAGTACTACAAATAAACTGCAAGAAAACTGAATGCATAGTCATCACCAAAAAGGGCAGCCCAAAATGCCAATTACAGGTGAGGGACTCTAAAATCAAGCAGTTACAGAAATTTAAATACCTAGGAAATGTTTTAATAGAAGACGGAAAGTTCGACACTGAGATCCGAAGGCGAATTGGCATGACGAAAGAAGCATTCCAAAATTTGAGTAAAGTATTAAGAAACAGGACAATTTCACTAGAAACAAAGAGGAGAGAACTAGGCTGTTATGTGATGCCGGTTCTTCAATATGGCAGCAAATGCTTGACAATCTCTTCAAAGATGAACGAAAAGCTTGAAGCAGCTGAAATGTGGTTCGACAGAAGAATGCTGCGGATATCATGGACCGAGCATGTGATCAATGACATGGTTTTGAAAAGGATCGAGACGAAAAGGAAATTAATACTGAGCATCAGGAAGAGACAACTAAAGTTCCTGGGGCATGCAATGAGAAACGAGGGCTTGGCGAACCTGTTACTAACAGTTCAGATAGAGGGGAAAAGAGACAGGGGAAAGCAGCAGATAACATATTTGAAGGACCGGATCAGGTGGATGAAAAACGAGGGCTGCATAGTGCAACAGGAGAAAGCGTACTAAGAGCCATCAGGGATAGGGAGACGCGGAAGGCCATGATTACCTACGTCCTGAAAGGACATGACACGTAAAAGAAGAAGAATACTGAAAGGAGTTTCACAATTTGGAAGTGCCAAAAAGGAACCGATAGAGTCGAAGTGGATGTTAAATGAAAGTGTTTTTACTGTAAAAGTGTGGACGCTAGCTACCAATCTAACAGCCCAGGTAAATTCTTGTAGACGGGGCAGCAGGGTAATAAGCTCGTCAAAGCAGATGCCGTGAAAATATTTGTAGAAACATACAGAATGCCATATACCGTCGATGAGAAAGTGACTGAAGTAGAATTTTTAAATAGGAGTCGATTACGTTAGAGATACTCTCATGGATTTTGGATTTATTTAATAGCAGGAGTACCTGACCAGATATGGTAACAGTATTCAATTGGCTTAATACCTTGATGTTGAACAGAATTTAGAACTAGCAACGTCTCCCCGTACATTAAAGCACAAAGAGCAATACGTGAACGCTGAATTAAACCACCCGAGAACAGTGATCAAACACATCCCAAATGGGATTGAATGCAGGCTATCTAGAAATTCTTCAAATAAATATATTTTTGTCTATATTTCTGAGATGAGGTATTGTAATTATTTACAATGTTTTGACTGTTGTCCTCATCATTATTGTTATATTCATAAACATGTAAACTAAATAAGAACAACGATACAGTTCTCAATGAAAAAAGAAAGAACAAACTAGCATTTCTGTATGTACTCAATTCTTAAACTAAGAATGGGTTGAAGACAACCGTATATCGCAAGCCAACATTCACCGGAAAATGCTTCAACTTTAACTTCCACAACCCATACAATGTAAAAAAAAGGGATCGTCCGCAGCTTCTGACATCGAGCAAAACTTTTAAGTGGCGACCCATAGACATATAAATAAAAAGTAATCACTAGTACACTATAACGTAAAAATTACCCGGAGTACACGACAGCAGCTACAACAAACATGAATGGAAGTGTACAAAAGGATAACTACGCTCAGAAAACAGCCACTGATTATCAGAAAAAATAAAAAAACAAGATCTTTGGTCCATATAACATAAGGATGAACTTCACAATCGGTTCTACACTTCGCAGATACCTCTCCAGAGTAAAACCCCCAGTAGATGAACATATGACTAAGGACTGTGTGTACGCTATTCCAAGCAGCTATGGTAAGAAATATAAAGAAGAAACGGGCTGCCCTCTTAAGCTAAGGCTACAAGAAGATCGCAAAGCCGTAATATACGTAGTGAATATGGCAATAAAGATGTCCGAACAATGTAAATAAAAATATTTTTGAAGAAAAAAAAGAGTATGAGAGAACATAAGGGTAAAAAAAACAGGCATGAATTAAACTTCCAAACAGTCCAAACTATAGAGAACATCAAAAGAAAGACGAAACACTGTTTGTTTGACAGACCCAGCCTTCAATTTAGGAGTGAAAACAAATATAGAAAGAATATCTTTCAAACTACTAGATAACCACCTTCTAACAATTTCTGAGTTGCACAAAATCTTCAATAAATCAACGTGATGATAAGTTATATTTTAGCCAGCAGCTTAGAAATTACAATTAAGAAGCATAACATCCAAAAATTTAATAAAGATTACGTGCGGGTTAATAATAACCTCATTTACAATTGTATAAATAAAGATAAATGCTCACTGAATAAAATATGCAAAACGATGCTAAAATATAACAAAACATTCAAACTAAATATAACAGAGGGCTCGTCTACCCAACAAGAATAAGAGTGGCTTGGAACACGCAAATCTATAGTCCAAATATTTTAACAAGTAGAACATGCGACAATCTAGCAAACTTAAATTGACCATTCTCATTAACATTCTTCAAGGTAGTTGGCTATCTAGCTAGACTGCCCCTTTCATATTCCGGGACTGCTACCTTCATATACCCCACCCTAGGAGATCGACTCAGTATCTATCGACGGGATCAAACGCATCGATCGCCCAGGCTTCTGCTAGCTCTCCACTATTTTCGGGTACAGTTTGGCATTCAAGTCCACTATTAAGCGCGATGAATCCTTCAAAAACAGCCTGAAATGAAAATCGCAATGATTCAAAACTAACTACTCTTCACGGTAATATCAACCACGATCGACCTTTCCCCACCCCCACCGCATCGACATGAACATGATCTACCATCTCACCCAGGGTACGTTTTACGAGTAAGGAAAAACCTCTAGCCAGCTGGTCCATGTATGTTGAATAGTTAAAAACGTCACTGGATGGCACACGTGCGTCAACTTCGCAAAGTGTGTCTCCTGTAACAATTCGCATCTAAAAGAAAGAACAACAAATCTCAAAGCATGCGGGAAGCCTTATTCCGACCTTTCTAGAAACTTGCATTCAGACTGGCTGGCCTGATAGACACTATCTGATTTTGTTTTCCTAGAGGCAGACTGGGCGGAAATCTGCGTGGGAACGGATTTCGACGGTTTGCCATTGGCTCTGTATGACAATATCTGACGTAATACTCCAACTTTGGACAATCTCACCGTCGTCTTTCGATAAGGTTAATGTCAAGGCCCTATAAAATGAGGGATGGAGTATACCTTTGACCCTCCTTGTACAATTCTGAATATTTTTTAAAATCACGTGCTTTGTTTTGGCCATCCTGATGCTCGGGAAAGCGTAGTTTGTTTTTGCCATGACCCAAAATTATACATTTCAAAACAATATTTAATTTTGACTGTCTGAAGAAATTTTCAGTGGTGATAATCGTGGTATCGGAAAAAGAATTTCTATTTCAAATTTTAACTAGCTCTACACTTTCAATTTTCTGAACTGTATATTGAGAACTTTTTAAAAATATAACCGTATTTGTATACAAGGTTAATCTTGTTTTTACAAAAAAGAGAAGCATTGTTCATAAAAATAGTAATATATATATATATATATATATATTACTGTTTTTATGAACAAGGCTTCTCTTTTTTGTAAAAACAAGTTAAACCTTGTTGTATATATATATATATATATATATATATATATATATTAGCAGTATAACCCGGCGTTGCTCGGATGTAATGGAAGCTTTAAAACTAAGCTCTGACTCTTTGGACGTTGAAACGAAAGACTAAAAAGCAATAGTCGTTTTCCATCCAAAGCGAAACCGTAGATTGAAAGAGAAATGAATGGATGTTTTGATTTCCGGTATCGATGTCAAATAAGTTTTCCGTAGCAAACTGAATTTTGAAGGCTAAATAAATCCTCTGAGGAAATGGTATCATGGCTGAAGATTAAGAACTACAATTTTTCTTACTTAAACCCAATGCAAAAACCAAAGTAAAGTGACTGAATATCTGATTTTCATCAGACTCAATAGGATATCGGGTTATCGATTTCCAATATCAGAGTCAAATTAGTTATCCAAGGATAAACTGACCAAAGTAAATCCAAGAAAACTTATCGTATTCATTGGAAGTAAATTTGGAGAAAATGAGCCATATTGATGGCTGAATATTGGTTTTTGATCAGATTCAATAGAATATCGGGGGTATCGATTTACGATATCGGGGAAAATGAGTAGTCTAAAAAGATCTACTAATGTTTGAGACTAAAAACTATAATTTTACCAAGTTGAAGCAAATTTTGCAGAACTACGATAAAAGTGCTGGAATCTTGATCTTGATCAGACCTGATCGGATAGTGTAGTATCAATTTCCGATATCGGTGTGGGGGTATCAGAAAAAAAGGAATCCATGATTTGACCGGAAGCTTAAAAAATATATGTGTGAAGTTTGGTGAGAATCGGATAAAAATTTTGGATTTGTATAAAAGATATACAGTCAGACAAACACACACACACACACACACACACACATATATATATATATATATATATATATAAAAGGCAAGATGTTTGTGCGTGTGCGTGTGTGTGTGTGTGTGTGTGTGTGTGTGTGTGTGTGTGTGTGTGTGTGTGTGTGTGTGTATGTTGAGTATATGGATCTGAATCCGACAATATGAATAAAATAAATAAAGAATAATTAGGAAAAAGTGCCTTTAATCTAATATGCTTGATTTTATGTTTTTTACAATATTTTTAAAGACGGAAAAAATTATGAAGAAGCTTGTTGAAGTGAAACGTAAGATTGGAAAGGAATCCTATCCTATGAGCTTCTGCCAAGTAAAATTCAGTTGATTCTGAAAAGTACTGCTTGCAAATAAACAAATTTAAAGCAGCAATTCAAGAAAAATATCCAGAACAGGAAAAATACTGTTTATACCAATAATGCCAATCGTCACGTCTCTTTGGCGAGCCCGCACAAATTGTTGCAGCTTGGTTGGAATGAGTTGACTCACCTCCATATTTCACCAGACATTTGATTGCTCATTCGGATTTTCATTTATTCAGTTTCTTGCAAGAATTTTTAAATTCTCTTTGGTAATTATTTTAATTCTTTGAATGATGTTAAACAAAAAGCCCTTAATGAGTTCTTTGTCGAGAAACTAACGAAATAATTCAAAGACGGAATATTCCAGTTAAAGAAAAAAATAGAGAAAGTTTGCGCAACAAAATGATTAATGAACAGTTGAATAAATATATAATGTCATGATTTTGTTTTGCGTTTCAATTTCCCTTAAAAACCGGCATAAATTTTCCGGACAACCCACACACTCTAAGTTTTAAGGCATTTTTGTTCTTTTTGTAAATTTATTTGTTAAAATAAGAGATCAGAGAAATTTTGATAATTGATCCACCGCAACCTATATATATATTATACGGAATTTAACGGAAATCTACGACATTGGCATTAGCCGACATATAATGAATTTTTAATATTTTTGTTTAACTTTATTATTATTTTTAAAGGATACTTCTATTTGAGTGGAAAGTTTATTTTTATTTATATAAACTTTGTCATCGATGAAAACTTCTGTGGGTCGATTGGTAAAGTCACGTTTGATCTAAAGGCTCAAGGAAAAATTGACCCCATATTTAGGTAGGTAGTAAAATATAAGCATATACAGACATCGCTCTCGCGACATCTGGGTATAACAAAGAGGAAAAAGTGAGAAAATGTACAGAGAGGACGTAAGTGATAGGGGAGACAACCAGAGCTGCAAAGAAATAGGAATTTTAAGCTTTGTCCGGAAATGAATTTTAGAGAGATACATTTGTTCGTAATATTGTATAAAACTAAATCGTTTGGCATTAAGTAAAAGGAGGTGAAATCACATACACAGACATAAGAATTATTCAAAAGCGCAGATTTTAGCATATTTAAAAATACAAGACGAATATATAAATTCATTAATGCTAATATAATAAATTGAAAAAATTATTAAAATTAAATTTAAAATTTAAAATTTAAAAAATTAATATTAAAAATAAAGTTTAAATTTAAATTTAGGACATTAAGTATATTGCAATTTGTAATAGAAAATAAAGATAAGAATGGAGATGAAATAACATAAGAAGAAAGATCATATAGTTAAAGTAAATTATCAAAATACTAAGATTAATACCGTAAAAAGTTTATAACTGCTGGAGATTCAAACTTTAGAGTTTATAATTCTTGCAGAACTGTAAGGTTAATTCTCTTAATATGTTTACAATTTACCGTAGTTTCATGCCTCTGATTCAGTAATATGTCACTCCTCATATATTTAATAATTTCTATTTTTTCTTGGAGACAAAGAAAACATGGTTCATTTACCGATCTAGATATTCTAGCCTGTTTGAGAATTCTCTATTTATCATTAAGTGTTTTATTTTCTTTTATCTTCCGAAAATATTTAGAAAATAATGTCATATTTTGTTTATCCTTATTAGTAAAATTTGAGTGATGATTGTAAGAACGCTTTTTAAAAAATTCATTGTATTATCAATATAAACTTTAGTAACCTTAGGATTTTCTACAGAAGAAATAGAACACATATAGACCCGGGATGTATTTAAGCACTTATTAGATAGGGGGCATTGGTTAAGGTTTCTACAATTACGAAAGTTATTATTATGGGGCAAATTAAAATGTGTAGTAGATTTTTTTTTTGTTTTATAATTACAATATTTTATTGTAATTTAATTATTTTTTTCTAAATTGTTAGAGCAACTACAACTGAGTTTTAGTGTATTCCTAATGAAAATTGTGCTTTAAAGGTTATTTTGGGGAAAATATTTATTAGTTAATTTAAGAAATTTATGTCTTAGTCTAAAATTAACTAACTGAATAAATGAAGGATTATACCATATGACTTTTCTGTTTCTATTTTTTTTTCTGGAGCCACTATATTTTTCCAAAACGTTGATATCAGGAGATTGATAACCGTTTTCTCTCAGAATTTTATCTTAATTTTATGTTTTTCAAATGTTTCTTTGCAACAGAAGTGTATGTTAATGCGACGTTCAACAGATAATGGAATATGTTTGATAACGGATAGTGGATGATTAGAGCTAGGGTTTATATAAATTAGGTTAGCATTATTTTTCATGTAAGGTTGGAAATTATTAGAAACTAAGTCTAGCGTTATGTCTGTTATGTCAACTTGTTTTATGTTATAATTAATAACTAAAATAAGTCCAAAAGATTTAAAAACTCTATGAATTAATTTTCTAAGTCTCTGAACCTTACCCCCAGTGGATATATTTACTATCATAAGTCCGTCATCTATATAAAGTCCTGTATTATCTAATTCGATTTTTTAAATCTCCATGAGGTTGTACAGAAGAAATAATCCAACTAAATCTGAAGACTGTGCAGAATCGAAAGCTTCCATAGATTAATCACAATTGTCAGTTGAATTTTTAGTCCATTGTTCGTTATCCTAGATAAGAACGGATTTTTTGCATTTTTCTTTCAATGTCGAAACAAAATGGACAATTTTGTAGTAGATTGTCGTTTGTACATGTTCTACCATCCATCTGCTCAAACCCATCAAGTACATCATGCGCTGCTTTTATCTGTCCCTTTTTCCTCTCTCCGTTTGTAAGTATCAGATTCTTTAAGCCCTCCTTCCTCATTATGTGTCCTAAACATTTCAAGAGTCTCTTCCTGATGTTCAGTATAATTTCCCTTTTCTTTCCATTCTCTACAAACACTCGGTTTTGTTCACATTTTCGGTACATGATATGCTCAGCAATTTCGGTAGAACCACATTTCTGTCGCTTCGATTTTCTCCTATATCTTGGAGGAAATTGTCCAGTACTCACTGTCATACAGGAGAACAGTTATCACGTAACAGTTCAGAAATTTCTTTTTTGCTTTCAACGAAATGTTTTATCTCTTAATACTCTGTTTACCTTTGGAGTGTGTATTTGGCCCTCCCAATACGTTGTTGTAGAAGCGAGCTAGTTAAATGTTTATTAAATTGGCCTTGTGTCAAACATAACTTAGAATTTATTAGAATCAGCAGAGTTTTCAGAATTATTAAAATTATCAGAAGGTTGAAATGTGGAAAATGTAGGATTAAAGCGAATATTCTTAACTAAACAGAATAACATGAATTTGTAGGAGTTATTAATTTTCAATGAGAAATAGGAAAACCTGTGTATGTAGAAAGTAACTGGTTACTAATAATCTCTGTGTTTCATTTTTTTATGGCGTGCGGCAGAGTGAAAAGGACGGTGAAGCAATAAAGGAAATTGTACTTATCGGACTTTTAGGAGTCAGTTGAAGTATCTTATTGTTGCTGTGGTCATTTTCTTCTTTATTGACTGCTGGAATATTGAAGATGGAGAAAAAAAGTAAAATAAATCAACATGAGTGAAAAAGAAGAACGAATGTGTGACGAGACCTTTATATGTCCCGGTCATGCTTGAAGTTTCCTTTGTTACATTTTAGCGTGTCTTCTCTAGCTGCTTCCATCTGACTGACTGATTCGGATTTCTTTCTTTCTTTTTCTACCAAAAGACCTTTTAACTTAGACTTGTTAACTTCTATCTCATTTTTGTAAATAGCTTCCTTTCATTGGTCAATTGGATAGAAAGTTAATTTAATATTGGATCGCAAAAATCAGCTTGTTTTTTTTCTGCCGTACGGGGTTAATCCTTTTCATATTCGTCAAAATTAGAATTTGACACGTAATTGTGAGTTTTATAAAAAGTGAAAAAGAGAATTACTTTTAATTTTTAATTCCCTATGAACCACAACATTTTCAGATTTCAGTGTTGAACTTTCCGTTCTCTGTTAGAACACTTCTTAAGTATTTAAATTTCTGTAACTGCTTGATGTTGATATACTCGACCTGTAATTTACATTTTGAGCACCTCTTTTTGCTGATGACCATGCATTCAGTCTATTTGTAGTTTATATTTATCCTTTTCATTTACCCTTTCCTTTGCTATAGGATGGAATGCAGTTTCTGCTCAGTGTCTGCTCTACGATATCTTATATTGTTATGATTATGGTCGCCAATGATGAATCCTGGCGGGAGTCTAGTAGTAGTAATAAATATCAATACTGAATATAGAAATAAAAAATAACATGAACATCTACAAAATACTGTGACACATATCAACTAAAAACAAGACAAATAGCAATAAATAAATAGGAATATCATAAATAAATACACAAATCCAGTCGATCTGAATAAGAAATTTAAATTAACTACATATTACATCAAATTTTAAACAGCTAACCTTATCAAAAATAGCAACACAGGCGAAATTAAAAGCTACAAAACACCAATATTATTGAGGAGTTTAAATCTCATTTAAGAAATCACACTCATATATAATTAAATTTATCATACTACTACACCTCCTAACTATTGCTCAATTAGGACTAATTTAAACACATAGGAAAACCTACAAAACACCATCCGAAACATACTAGTGGAAAATGAAAGTGTAATCGTCACATCCACATGTACAATTCGTTAAAATGATGAGAGGTATAATAATAAAAACGGGAAAAACAACACTCAATAACACTGATATATATATATATATATATATATATATATATAGTCATTCGTAGACAGATCTGTTTCGCTGTACAGCTCATCGGTACGGTTAGACTCCGATTGCTTTTCACCCAGAATTGAAACCCGACCGAATTGGCATCAGTCGGCGTTTCTACCTCTGAGCTATGGACGCTCGGTAGAAGAAGGCAGACGTTTTAACGTGTATATTATCATTATACATGCCCAATAGCCAGAGTGATCGAATTCATTACTGAATGAGCGATGCGAACATACCAGAGTAGCTACTGTTTTTCAAAGACTACCATTCTTCCAGAGTGCTCAATCAGGGTGTGAGAGCGTATATATATATATATATATATATATATATATATATATATATATATATGTCTGTGTATATATGTGCATATACACATATATATCTGTATACACATACGTATGTATGTGCATAAACATATGTAAATATATATGTATGCATATATATATATATATATATATATATATATTTCAGAGTAGCCATTTAAACTCTGCGATATCGGTAAAGAATATGTGTATATAAATTTATTTCTTCTGCGCCTAGAGCTGCGCTTTTCTGCTCATATCTCGTTACGCCAGAAATGAGCTGCAATAAGCTTACTTTGGATAAACATCGAGGCAGTTGAATAAAGATTAGAAATAATAAAATTTCTCAATGAATTGTTCTGCCAACAGTGAACGCTTAGTCACTGAGAAAAGTATTATGAAATTATGCACTTAAGA
Source organism: Ascarosepion bandense (assembly GCA_037127315.1). Lineage (NCBI taxonomy): Eukaryota > Metazoa > Mollusca > Cephalopoda > Sepiida > Sepiidae > Ascarosepion > Ascarosepion bandense. The sequence continues at coordinate 5,091,394 of JBBBDQ010000191.1, forward strand.
GCACATTGAATGAATACCAGAAAATTATTGTATGCTGTGCCATTTAACTGAGATTGATCCCGAAAAAAAAAAACGATGAAAAAGATTGTTCATGTATATTATGGTAAAGAGGTTAAATAAGAACACGGAACGAAAAATGTCACAAAATCTCTGAAAAAAATACCTCAAAATTTTAGACACAGAACGGAGAGTTGGAGAGATGTTATTTTTAATATTATCAAAATATAAACAATATGTAACGATACAAGATCGAATATATATTTTTCAAAATGTTAATACTAGCAAAGTCGGAGTTTGAAAGAGTTTACATTGAGTAATAACATTTAAAAATGGGAAAATAAGTGTATATTTTATATTTGAGAGTACATACTCTACTTGATAACTTCGCTTATTGACTGAATCAATTTAATAAAATAGACAAAAAGAAAGAAAATGGAAAATTAGAAGAAAAGAGGAAAATCGATGAAACAGATTTATTCATCTGTAGAAATTTACAAGAATATTTTCTTCTCTTAAACATCAAAGTCACATTTAAAATGCTTAATAAGTTTAAAAAATACTGCATTACTGATAGGAAACAAACATAAAGTGTCAAAATTTGTACTGCATATATAATTTAGATGGTCTCATTTCTGTAATATTTTCTTTCTAATCTCGGATTGTCACTTGTACACTATAGAGAGTGAAGAGAATCGGCATGGTTGGATGTGATTGTGTCTAGACAGTAAAAAAAACTAGGAACTGCAAAGGATAAGGAGAATATTAACGATGTGAAAAATCAAATATTAAGATAGGTAAAAAGTATTGAGTTCTGAGTAGTAGGTTTCTGTTATTAGATAAGTAAAAGGCAGGCGACAAGTGCAAGTGATCATGTAGAGTAGAGTAAAAAAGACAAAAAATGAAGACTGCAGTGAGGCTACATGTGAGGAGATTGGATTGTGAAGATATTTAGGAATTTATTACAGAGATATTGAACTGAGCGCCTGCACCCATCAAAGGGGTGATGAGGTAGAAGAGAAGAAAAATGGAAGATGAGTTGTAAAAAAGGTTAAAGCAAAAAAAAAGATCTGAATCGAAAATTGAGGGAAAAAATAAATAAAATGAGAT
>JBBBDQ010000191.1:5095000-5225000 GCA_037127315.1 Ascarosepion bandense
GGGAAGAAAAGAAAAGAAAATAAGATTAGATATCAAGAAACGGAAAAGAAAGATGAAAAGCAAAAATACAGAAGAATTAGAATGTGAAGAAAAAAATAAATGCGAATATGCAGAGAGGGAAGAGCCAATGAAAACACCTAAAAGAGTAAAATTTTAAATTTGGAAGGGAAATGGATTTCAGATAGCTATTGACATAGTTTACAATGTTGCGTCTCAAATCTTTTGGCATCTTTTTTAAATGATTAAGTCCCATACACAAACATAAATATTTTTCATAAAACGTAAAATATAGGATTAAAAAATAATACGAAGATTTAAATTCATTAAATCAATTATAGCTTAGTATAAAAATAGAATAAAATAAATCCATTTCCATCCGGGCAAGTTGAGCACTGTCTGTGAGAAAATGACTACCATTACGAAATTCAAGCCGCTAGAAAAAGAATGATGTAATGCTAGGCATTTGAGCCGGAAGTTTCAATATGAACATTTCAGTGGGTTTGGGTGTCAATCTGAGGTCAGTGCAGAAGATTTGGAAAGAGCTGGATGATATATTTAAGCAACATCATGGTGTTTGGGATTATCAATAGTGTTGGCGATGTTATGCCTCCATTCATTTTCTCACTGTGCCTTGGACTCAACACGGATACGTTTATTAAGTGCATTGATAAGGTAGTGCAAACCTATGTGAGGAGGTTGACTGCTGGAATATTTTATATCTTGCAACAGGACTCTGCACCATGGCACCTAAACAGAAGAATACAATCATGGCTATCAGATAATTTCGGCAACCACATCATCCCTTATATTTGGCCAACGAACTCCACAGACTGCAAACACATTGCATATTATGTGTGGGGACACAGTTGAGCGAAGACCATGAAAACTCCGTGTAATTACAAAGATGAAAGACAAGAATTAAGCCAGCCTTCAGTAACTTAAACAAGAAGACCGTTCAGAAGAATTACAGGAGATTTCAAAGTCGTCTGGAGGCCGTGGTTGAAGCCAATGTTGATTTTACTGAATAAATGTACTCTTTAGTATTTCAAAATATTTTTGAATAATTTTGGCAGATACATCAGTTAAAATGAAATGTCCGTGTTATTGTCATGTTTGCATAATTTCAACGATAATTTATCCATCACACTCCATATGTTTGTAAGTCCATACACGTCTACTCAAGACTGAAGTTACGTTTTGGAAACTGTTTCAATATATAACGTGTAATTAACATAAATTTATAGATATTCTACCCTATATATAGGAATGAAATTTCCTTGGAAATAAATTTTAGTGAAGACTATATTTTTTGTATAAACATTGTTGACTCTAACGGTGAAAGCGAGAGAAATAAAATGTTTGTTTTCTGTATGTATGCACCTGTAAACGTTAGTTTTGAATATATGCCACCATCCACCCGTGTATTGAATACTGCTGTCACTCTGGTCGGGTGCTATACACTTTGGGGTTCTTGACAAAATCCAACGGAGAATCTTTAGTGTGAGCGATATCGACTTGGTAGCTCAGCTGCAGTGCATTTCTCACCGGCGTAATGTGCCGTCCCTCGGTCTGTTCTTAAAATACATTCATGGCTTCTGCTTTGGTGAGCTTAACTCACTGGTGCCCCCTCTGCATGTATTTACTCGTGCTACTAGACTAACAACTAAGTCCGACTCTTTTACAGAGAAATCAATCAAATGTAACCGCAAATTATACTCCTACAGCTTCTTTTCTCGCTCTTCACTCCTGTGTAATTCCTTTCCGTATACTTTCTTTCCCGACAGCTGCAATCTCCAAGAATTTAAATGTATGGTCTCCTATCTCTTTGACTTGCATCCTTTCACTCATGTTATTTTCTCCTTCAACTCTATTCTCATCACAGCCGTATTCTCACCCTACTCTTACCAATTCTTTGACACCACCTATTACATGTTCCTCTTTATCATCACTTTCCTTCTATGTAACCCCTTACACAACAGTGGCAGTAAAACTGCCTTGATTGGGGTGAAATTATTACAAAAAAATGCAAACCTTATCAAAAATACAGAAAATCAAAGATTAAAATTCATTTTTTCTTCAATATTTTCATTTTCTGTCATATTTTTATTAATTCTCTCTGTCTATCTTCCTATACAAATACATTATTTTTCTTGATTACGGTTAGTCGTTTCTGCCCATGAAAACTCTAGCTTTAGTCTATTCATTGTCAAATATCCTCCTTGAAATTATTTTTTGACCATTCTAGAATATTTCAAATTGACATCATAAAATATTTCTTTGTTTTCTCTTTTGTTTCCTTTCCCTTTTCGCCTTCCTTTTATTCATTCTTTTTCCTTCTCTCACCTTCTTTCCTTTTTTCTTTCTCTTTCCTTCCTTCCTTTTCTTTTCTTCCTTTTGTTCTTCTTTCTCTCTCTTTCCTTTCTTATTTTCTTTCCTTCCACCCGTTTTTCTTGTTTGTTTTTCCTTCTTTTTTTTCATTTTGTTTTTCCTTCCCCTTTTTCTATTTTTTTCTCTAATACATTTTTTATTTTTGCATATCTTGATATTTCTGACCCAGTTTCACTCAGCACTTTAGCCTTTTTATTATCTCTTTTAATCTCGTAATATCCTGCTCTCTCTCTCTCTCTCTCGCTCTCTCTCTCTCTCTCTCTCTCTCTCTCTCTCTCTCTCTCTCTTCCTCACGCACACATATTCAAGCTATCAAGAAAAGAATAATGAAGAATAAATTAAAAAAGAAAGTGGATCAATAGAGAAAGACGGAAAAGAAGAAAACTTTCTTGTTTTAACTCCCACACCGCATACTTTTTACTTTATTTTGTAGATTTTTAAAAAATATTTCTATCCTAAGTTTTCAACTTATAGGAATAGTATGTTCACCTAATGGCCGTTTCATTTCCTTCACCATGACAATAAGTCGCTCCCCTCATTGAACCTGGCAGGATATCCGTCAAAGTAGTCCGCCATTGAAAGACGGCAGATAATTTTTGAAAGTAAAGAGTAAAATAGAGATAAAGTAAAAATACAAATAAAAAAAAGATAACTCAATGAAATAATGACTTTTCAATACTCTGGACTTCTTGCTTCTTGAAAAAATTCCTAATAAGATAAAAATACCTTTTGTCTGTAATCGCCAATTATTACCCGGGACAATTTCCATAATGTGAGAGTGACAGTGAGAGGATGCAGAGGGTATGAGTTAGATAGAGAGAGGAAGCGAGTCAGACAGAATAAAAGAGGAAGCATAGTGGAATGATAGAAAAGTAGACAATGAAGATTTTATAATATAAAGTAAAAATTGTAGCAATTATGGCAGTGGTATGCAAAGTATATATAGAGTAACATGAATGAGAGAAAACCACAATGATAGTAGTAGTAGTGGATCAAATAAAATTCCAAACACAAGGTGCTGTTGAGAGTGAGAAAGATGTCGAGCTAAAAGAACTTGATATGATTTTACCATACGACCCATTTCTTGTAAACAAATAGAAGCAACAACAGCGTCAATCATAGGATCATGAATACCGCTAGTGTTAATGCTGATAATAATCATATTATAATTGTGCTTCATTAGTTAGCACGACCATTACGCTCTCTCAGTATCTCATGAATAATGTAGTATTTCGTTTTGAAAGAGGAGACATATTAATATTTGGTTTCATTGAAAGAAAGAAAGAAAGAAAGAAAGAAAGAAAGAAAGAATTCGGGAGAGAGATAGAGTGAAAATAGAGTGAGAGACAAAATCAGATTAGCTGATAAGAACAGATACAAAACTTTGATCTTATCAGAAAGGCCTCAAAACGATTAGATTTTCTTGCCATCACAGGCTAGACGAATGTGAAACAAGGTCAGTTTTATGTGGAGAGAACGTGCGAGTGCATCTCGGTTACGTCCCAAAAGAACCCAACGCCCGTAATCCTCACTTGCCCTGATATTGACATAAATACATATCCCTAATCTTTAATTCAATAATGAAGATACTAGCGAAAGCAGCTCTTTCCAGAGAACGGGCACCTTTCAGTATTTTCAGTTGCTCTCTGTTCGTAGGCAGAGACACAACTGAGCGTTGAAAAGTAGTTTATACCTTGAGGACAGATACTATGTTTTGATTCCAGCCAAAAGGTCAAGAATCGATAGCGACTTCAATAAAACTTTTTTTGAGGCGCACAATATTGAACGACGGAAATCACACAAAGTAATCACCCGAAATCCTGTTACCAGAATAAAATAACATCGCCAACTAAATTATTTTCAAATTATTCTTAAATAAAATATCAATATAATATCAGTTTGAGGTACATAAATCTAGAAGAGATAGAATCTTCATAACATGCCTCATCTCTAACAGATTCAGATCGGCAATACCTTTCTAGAAATGTTCCTAGTAGAGAACTGAACCAACTAGAAACTTAGTGCGTAATTTCAATTATAGAGCTTGAAAGATACATTGAATTAATCACAATTGGATGCTAAAGCATGTTTACGTGCAAGATTCTAACAATAACCTATATTAAATTATAAAAGAGAGCTAAACATTCTAAAACAATGAAGAGACAATATAAAATAGAATGCAAAATACTAAAACTATAAGTCAAAAACATTAAATGAAAAGCGAGTATAAACAAAAACAAAAAAAGACACATTTATGCCTAAACAAATTCAAACATAATGTAAATAATAACAACAATAACAAATAATTATGTGAGTGTTCAAAATAATTTTAAAAAATGAGAAAATTATAAAAACAGAATCAATATATTGAGATTTTGTTACAACAATTAGGGAACTGGAATAAGAAAAGACTATAAACACCTATGTGTTAGCAAAGGAGATGGAATACAGCATACAGAAATGAAAGAGAAAGTAAGACACGAGGTGGTGCCTGGTGTTAAATACCGAGTTGAATTCACAAAATGGAATATCAGCTTTATATATTTTTACACTCCCTGTGGTGCAATACAGTTTCAACATATTTAATTAAAAGCTATATTAAACGAATGGATGTCAGTACGAGAAATCTTCTCACCTGCAAATGTATGCATAATCCTGAGGCCGCTGTTAATTATCTGTATATGTCCAGATCTGAAGGACGCTGAAGATCTTTTTCAATTAGAACTGTTTTGCAAACCACAACAATTAATCTTCAAAATTACCTAGAAATTACAGAAGAATGAGTCTGTGCCAAAGTACATGAAAGAAAAAAGAAACTTTATTTTGTAATAAAGGTAGCCAACAATTTTAAATTAGAATTTCAAGTGAGAGAATAAGTGTAAATTAACCACAATACACGTATTGCTGCGGCAAAGAACACAAAAAAAGCAAGTAAAAGTAAATGCGATGTACCAAATGCAGAAAAGATGGCAACATAAGCCCTTTTTTATCAATACTCTACCAGTACCAAACAAGGTGATGTAGACAAAGACATCAGTGGTTACGTAGTGCAAGGTTAAACGCTGAAACGGAAGGTTTTATTCTCGCTGCCAAAATTTGGTAAGTAGAAATTACGAAGCACACGTAATAAAACAAATTGGGTTAACTCGAAATGCAGAATCTGTGAGAAATATCAGGTAACAATTAATTATCTCACATGGTGAAAGCATCCACTGGATTTAAAATTAGGTCAATATTTAACTGGAAAATATGCAACTTTTACGAGAAGGAACATGCAAGAAACTGGTATGAACATCACCGAGGCCCGGTTACAGAGATAGGACCTGTAATAATTTAATGTGGAGTCAAAATTCACAGAGACTGAACAATCAAAGTTAATTAGACAGACATCGAGATCAAAGATCACAAGAACAGAATGTGCTTTCTTATTTACACGAGAGTCTCTGCAGTTTGTCATATTCAAAAAACTATCAAAATAAAAGGATATTGAATTGAAAATTTCAAAAATGTACTACATAAGGATATCAATAATTCCCTAGGATTGATTGTAAAAGTTTCCGTTATATTCATCAAGTTGATTCCTGGTATCCCATACTTTAAAGAAATACAAATAAATTGTACTCACAGATAAAGCTCACACATTACGAAGCTTTTATCTAAGAAAAATGTGTGTGATCTTAAGTTTATTTTTTTTTTGTTGATTTTTTAAAGAAAATGATTTGTGATAAATGTCATAAAGCCATTTCTGACCTTAGATCTCTGGTCTAAGAAAGAAAAGAAAGGTGTATAAAGCAGAAATCAAAGAAAAAATCTCCATGGTTAATTCAAAATGAAAACTAAATGGATTAACTCTTAAGAGGATGTTATGCAAGTAAAGACAAGAAATAAAAATGGATTAACTGTAAAAAAAATAAATTTGATTCTAGAAAGTTCATATCAATATCTCTCACTCTATATAAATATATATCTAAATATTATAAATTAAAATCTAGGGGAGATACAAAGAATAGATAAAAGGATAAGATAAGATATGTGATGCATATCACATATGATATGCATCACCCAAGGGCAGATAAATAAATGCAAACTGAATGGGATAGTTCATGGTAGAATAGTAACCGAAATAAAAATTTAAAAATGGTTACAAACATAGATCTTGAAAGATATCTTGAATTAAGCTCTGATTGGATGATATAACTTGCTTACCAGCTTGAAAATTGCAAAAAGATAAATTCAGTTATCAAAGAAAACTCTAAATTCAAACAAGATCTACAATTACAAGTTAATGAGATTGGCCGTAAACTACCACAATAAGAAAAAGAAAAATATAAAACTAATTCAAAAATATAGACCTAGTCTGATAACGATAGAGTAAAAATACATTGCTGTTAACCATTACAGCATAAGATACTGATATTGATAAAATCTATCTTTTCAGTGGTCATAAACTACTCGGTTGAAACCAGAAAACGAGAAATTTATCTAAATTAAGTTAAAAACCTGCTAAAACCCCAGGAACAATGAGAGAAACGGTATGAATACAAACAAACACAAGTGTGCTCAGATTTAAAAAAAAAACATTGCAATAATCAGGGAATTTTTCCATACAGTTGACCACACTATATATGCTAATATATCCGACATAATAATAAAAGATATATAAAGCCATATGTAATATTTCATAGACAAGGCGATTGCGTGTGGAAAAAATCTCGTAAAGAATTCTATCAAACAGGAAAACTAAAAAATTAAAAAAAAATAGCTCTAACAAGCACAGACCATATCTTTCCGAAATCTTTGTCCATTTATGTCGTTTTTTAAACTCTCTTTTGCGTCATAAAAAATCGTATGATAGAATCTAATATTGAACTGACCTCTATTTATACTGATGACATACTACTTACTCTTGTCCTAATAGCAAGTTCGACAGCTCCGACAAAGTAAAACTAGCAACTACTCTCGGAAAAGGCCTCAAAATCTGTGATTACTTGGAGCAAGGAATGACTTACAAATTTTTTGACCCCTAAACAGAACTACTTTCATTTAATCACTATAGAAAACATTTTTCTGGCTGCCATCTACTGACATGAATTGAAGTGATTATCTTGAAACTGTTACTAGGTTTACTGTATCGTGCTAGACAATTTTTATCGCCAGAATTCATCTTTTACGTTTGTAAACCTATCATTTGCCTGTACATTGAATATTGCTGGCAAATTTTGTCTATTGCTTCTGTTATATTTATCTCGAGAATCTTGATAAATGCCGGGTCTGTAATGCAATCTATCCTGACCTGACATTTCAATTGCATTCCCTTTTTCATGGACGTTGCATAGCTTCCCTTTTTCATGGCAATTGTCCTGGAAAGCTTTTTTTAATACACTGAATGCATGAATCTAAGCGTGCTACTAGATTGGAAATTATTTTCAGTCAGTTTACTGCTGAATTAGTTTGATTAAACCTTATGTTTTCTAATATACTTCGCCTATGAAACTCCATTCCAATTTCTTGCTTTCCTGTAAGCTACAATCTTAATCATTAATCCCCAAATTTTCTTTCTGAAGACATTTCTTTTTTGTCTTTTCTCCTCACTAAAATCCTCTCATTCTCTTTTACTCTCAGTAACTCCTTGCATCCTAGTATCGCCTTTTTTCGAAATAAAAATCAGGTCATTGGGTATTACAAGGCATAAAACAGATGCAGGTTTAAAGGAAATAATTACAATAATAATAATAATTGCATTTTATAAATTGTATAAAATGTAGATTGAAATTGTATTTCTTATCATTAATAACTAGGAAAACTCCCAACACATGTACAAATAGTTCAAAAGAATGAAAAAGTAGAGTAGTAGAAAAATAGACACTTTCAGCATATACCTGTTGATGTCAGTGAGGTTATAGCATGAGCGTGATAAGAATTTTATGAGAGGTACTGTATTGCAACCATAAACCACTGGTGAGAAATATCTTATGAAATTACTCCTACTAATGATAGATTCGATTTTTTTTTAATCATTTCACCCCGAGCAAGGCGGAAACGCCACTGATGTGCTGGGGGTTACATAAATGTAAAAAGAGTAATTAGAAAAGAGTGAGGAGTACAAGCTAGTTAGAAAGGAACAATAGAAAGCTGAGAAAGAAGGTGCGATGACAGATACATAGGTGGAGAGAAAGGGAAGGTTATACAGGGGAGTGGAGAGAGCTAGAGTCCAGTAGATGAGTATTAACTTTGCATTTAAATTTCTGGAGGTTGTAGCCGTCAGGAAAGCAAGAATACGGGAGTGAGTTCCACAGGCGGGAAGTGCGAGAGAAATAAAAGCATTTTGTGTTGGTAGCTTTTGCATGTGAATATTATTTTATTTGAAGTAATAAATAACAATGTGTGTGTTGTCACAAATCATATCGGTTTATCAATCTAAGCATTATGAAAACAGTCTTTATATTATTTACATGCGGATTATTGAAAATTGCCTAGTATATTAAAACGTTAGTTCTTGAACTTGGTGATATATTGCTTGCAACTTCTATCCCAGAACCGAGCAGAGTATACGTGAATTAGTGTAAACAGTGCGAGCAATAACTGAGTAGTACTTAGAATAAGAACTAAACGAGATATCCTTAGACATGGGCAAAAGTATGAGAAAAATATAACCTCGTAAATTAAATAAAGGGTTCAGTACAGAATTCCCTGTAGGATGCCCGAATCAGTATAGACATGATGATGACGAGAGGACACAGTGGTCGAAACGTAATAATAAAACCAAAGATGGGAGCAATAGTAAATAATGCTAACTTCTCATTCCTATAATTCAGACAGAAATAAAAATAAACTGCTCGTGTAACACTGCAGTACGGCTGGACCTCAATTCGTCCGGCGGCAAACAGTTGTGATACCGCACAGGGCACGGTAGCCCATATGTGACGCTCGTTCTCGATGACGGTTGTGACGATACCAGTTGTGACACTGCCACCCGGTTGCAGCGATCCCGTCCGATGATGTCGCCACAAAAGCTAGACTACAGGACGTCTTTTGTAACAGCGGACAACTGTCCCACGTTGTGATTAGATCCCAGAAATCTCGTCGTGCAATTTCAATAGTCGTCCCTTTTAACCAGTCCGGAAACTGGTGTACACTTACGAGTTGAATAAAATAAACACGGCACCAAAAAAAATTAATAAAATAAATGAACGAAGTCGAACACGCCTGGAGAGCTACGTAGAATGTCTTTATATAAAGGAAAAAAAAACAATGTCTGTTTTTTTTTTTTTTTAAGAATACAGTTGTCGAAAATGTTATACAATCGTCGGAAATGATATACAGTTGTTTAAAATGCTGGTTGTAACGGAGAGAGAAAGTTCGCCAAAAGAATCAAAGCTTCTAATTGTTAATTGATATGTTTACTCTCAATTTCGTTAGCGTTGAAATGTACTTCTAAAACAGCAAAGTTCTTTCGGGTTCTTGACGGAATCTGACGGAATGTGCCGAATCGGAGCGGCCGCTGGCGGAGTGTGTGTGGGTACTGACGTCGGTGGCGCTCTGCGCAAAATCTGAACAATTAGCTCTCCAACTGAACTTCTCGTGTCGAGCATCTATTTTTATAACCAATTTCGATCCTCTCTGGGGATCCGGCCGGCCCACAGTCTTCGGCCAATGAAAATCGGTCTTCGCCTACTCGATTTACGGATGTCATTAGCTCAACGAATGAAATTTTGCCAACTCACGTCGGAGCTTGATTCTATTTTAGATTCGCACGGACCCGAATGTACTCACCAGCGGCCCTGACCTTGGGTGACCTTATCAAATCACCCTGACACTTGTTTTGTCAACGCTTCTTTAGATTAGTGGAATACACTCCAGATCTAAGAGAAATCCATATTGAACATCAGAGAGGCGACAATCATGAAAGACGAGAAATCTATATTTATCCAAAATAACTTTATTTTATATTTCCGTGCTTTTAGAAGCACTTGATGGTACTAAAATTATTATTTTTTCCTTAAGCTCCTCGCGTGACGCAATAAAACACTAATAATGTCACCAATATCAATTTCTCTTTCCGCTGTTTTAAACCAACCAAAGGAAAGTAACCCCGAAGGAGAAGAGAAAGCATCACCGCGTGAGATAGTGTCACACTCTTATTTTTTGACTCTCATGTTTCCTAATTTTCTAAGCCAAAATTATTTCTTGTGTTCATTTTTTGTTTTTAATATATTTCATGGCCTAAAATATGTTCTATTCCATATTGAAATCAAACGCAGTTTTTGATCGTTCAATATTTTTTCACTAAGAACTTATAAAAAATGATCTGTTTAATGCAGTGAAGAAAAAATTATTGCATTGACATATGCCTACAGATTCGTGTCATTAGTTGTGACATTGATTGCTAATTACCATTACCATTGCAATGCATCAACTATCTTAAAGCAAAGACTTTTGATGGCAATGTGCAAATGATCGTAAAATGTAATTTAGAATATAACTGAAGAATTACTATAGATATTTTTATTCAATGAAATATAAGCGCAAATTTCTCACATAAATAAACTTTCTATATAATGAATAATTGTTGTACGACAGTTTTCTCCTTTTCTTATTTTAAGTACTTATAAAGAAAAATGAGTAAAAGCTTTTTAAATAACTACTAAATATTTTGTCAATATAAGTGTAAATTTTAAAAAAAGCATTTGTTAATGAAGATGTAGATGAACCTATTAAAATAACCGTTTCATCGGACAGTGTGGTGTGCCTTGTTTATGAACAACATTTTATTAATTTCATTTAATGTTACTAATGTTATTCTTTTCAAAAACATTTTTGGGATTGAGTGTTCTTATTATAATATTTATTGTTATAACCATTCTTTTTATAATGTGTTTTAAAATACGTTTATTTTCAATAATATTTTAGAAGAATATTTGACAATAATGATACGTAAAATATCGTGAATACCTCAAAAAGTCTAGCGAGTTGTGTAAGATTAGGTCTGGAATACCGCAAAAATCATTATAAACTTTCGATAAATAATACAAAAATTATTGACGCTGACCTAAGAAAAGATCTAAGCCGAATATATAGCTTCAAGATATATGAGATCATCATAAAAATGGGATGATTATCTCCAAACAATCAACGGGATTACCTAAAGAATAGGCGAGCAGTTACCTAATTCGGCAAAGTGCATAAAGAAATAAGGAAACTTACAAGACAAAGAACATGCTCCTCAGCAAGATGTATAAAATTCAAGGATGGAAAGATCATATTTGAAAAAGGGGAAATAATCCAACGATAGGAAGAATATATGAAAGATCTCTTCCACAACAAGAGAGAGCAACCAATGGTAAACAAAGATGCAGACGGACTAGAAATACGGCAATGTAATAGAGATGCTGACAGCCTTAAAATATTTTGGTATAGAGAAAATTACGGGGATAATAAATGAAATCTACAACAGTGGTCTAATAAACAGATAACCTACGCAAATCAATTTTCATAGCTTTGCCTAAGAAGCCAGACGTAATCAAATACGAACTCCACCGAAGAATCAGTTTGATGAGCCACTTAACGAAACTTATTGTCCTAATGCTGATGAATAGAGTGCAAAGCAGAATCAAACCGGCAATAGGACTAGAACAGTGCGGTTCCATCAAGAACACTAGAACAAAGAATGCGATATTTATGCTTAAGATGCTATCAGAAAGAATTTATAGAAATGCTCAGCAACCTCGAAATATTTGACATAGGTATCAGTGTAATCGAGGAAATCTTCTGGCAGAAAACCGCTTGCATACGGATAGGAGACGAATTCAGCAGATATACAAACATAGAAATTGGCGTAAGACAAGGATGTCTCGTTTCACCGGATCTGTTCAACTTGTACAGCGAGACTATTCTGAGGATCCCAGAAGTTATGTTAGGATTCGTCATTGTCGGTCACAATCTGAAAAACGTAATTATAGGCAGATAATAAAGTCCTGATAGCTGACACAGAAAGAAAAATTTCAAGACCTTATAAAAAAATCAGATGAAGAAAGTCGAAAGACTGTACAAATAATAACCTACAAGAAAACCGTATGTATATTCTTCAAAAAACATCGGAGACCAAAATGTCAGTAACAGGTTCGAGATACTAAAATCAAGCAAGTCCAAAAATTTAATTACTTGGGAAGTGTTCTAACAGAAGACGAAATGTGCGACACTGAGATCTGAAGGCGAATTCGCATGGCCAACGACGCATTCCAGAAGCTAAGCAGAGAAATAAAAGACAGAAAATTTTCGCTAGAAACATAGAAGAGAGTACTGGATTGTTATGTGATGTCTGTTCTTCAATATGGCAGTGAATTCAGTACAATATCATTAATGATGAAGGAAAAACTTGAAGCAACTGAAATGTGGTTCTACAGAAGGATGCTGCGGATATCCTGGATCAAGCATGTGAGCGATTGTGAGGTTTTAGAAACGATGGATACGAAAAGGAAATTAATACTGAGCATCAGGAAAAGACAGCTGAAGTTCTTGGGACATATGATGAGAAAGAAAGGTTTGGGGCATAGGATAATCACAGGTCAGATAGAATGCAAGAGAGACACGGGAAAGCAGCGGATAGCATATTTGAAGGGCCTGAGCAAGTGGATGTCAGAGCCGAGTTTGGGTTGGGTAACAGGAGAAAGAGTGCTAAGGGCTCCTAGTGATAGGAAGACGTGGAAGTCCATGGCACATACAAGAAGAAGCATCAGCAGTAGAGTTTGCAACAATCTAATATGATATGACTTAGTGCATCAAAATTGAAGATAGTATAAATGTAATCTTTAGATTTAGGCGTAAAAGCGAAGACTCGTTGGCACTGATTTAGCATAGTGGTTAATTGGTGTGATTTCATGGTGAGATTTCGTTCTCAGTAATTTGTATAATTCACTCAATAGAATTAAAAGGTTAACTAATAAGTAATCCTGGTCAAGAAATTGATCACGTCATGCTTCCTCCAACAGAACAAATTTATATTTAAAAAAAGTTTTTATATGTGTAATGACATTACGACACAAAATTAATTCTGAAAAATCTTCTATTGTAATAGTTTTCGGAAGATTCGTAATTGTTTCAGCCTAAAAAATATTTTCTATTTTTTCTTAATATCATATCTATACAGTTATTATTGTTACTGTTATTATAATAAGCAAAATTCTCAAGTATGGTGAAGAGGTTCACCAGAAAACGCTCTACAAGAATTGACAAGTATTATTATCAGTTTTACTTTGCTGTTATATCATGCTTTTCATGAAAGTTTTTCATTTTCTTCTATATTTTTATTTCCGTCTCTTTTTAACTAACAGTAACTGAGCGGGCGTGTTGTGTAACGGATATCGGCTCAAAAAATAGAATTATCGAATCGATTACAGATGACCTAGAAACCATATGAAACCGTCGTTCTCATGCCCAGCTATGGATTCAATAATAATGTAAACTGAACTCTATAACCTTGTATGACGTCCATTATAAAAGAAGGAAAAGGCTGTATTTAAAACTGTGGTGAAGGTAAAGAGAAACTGCTCCAGTATCTTAGAAAAGATTGTATGACAATTAAAACATAATTTTTCAAAAATTGGAGGGTGATGATGGCTTAGGATGTGAAAAACTTTAAAAATTAAAAAAAAGTTAAAGAAAATGCATCAGCTTCAGAAAGGTAATAAATGAAGCTTCTATTCCTTTACACAGTCTCTTGAAAAAATTTAAGGTTTTCCACTTTTTACTTTTTCAATCCTGGCGTAAAATTTTGTCTTTTGTCTCTTTTTTTATTTTTTACTTGATAAGTATATATTAACCAGCTAAGAGTTTGAACACAATTATTTGGTTTAACAAGTTCCCGAAAATGATTTAATACACTAATCCGAGGTAATAAACTAAACTAGAAATTGGAACATTAAATGTAAAGTTCTTTCAGAAAAGAATTCTCAAATTCCGGATAATTGTTGCAACATTTCAAAATAAAATATTTCCCAAACTGTCTGATATATTTAACATCCTTTTTCATTCTCAACAGATATGCATGGATTAAAGAGATATTTAGTACTATATAGCGGGAAATAGGAACAGCTATCATAAAGTTTAATTTGTTCAAATAATAGTTTGAACAAATTACTTTACCTTAAAGCATGTGAACTTAAAAAGTAAAAAAAAAACAACATAAAATTGATTTCCAGAATAGATTTAGAAAATCTCCTGGAATAAAATTCTGATTCTTTTTGGACGTATCTTTTCAGAAACTACCCCCAAACTACAAAAGGAATATCATTTGTATCCCATTGAATCTCACCGGAAAAGAGCGAAGTATGCAAATTAAACACCTAAGAATCTATTTCCAGAAATTACAAGATCCTTGGTGTTGAGAAAATAGGGAGACAACAGACTCTAATGGTTTAATATCGCTAATGGATTTAGTGCCTGTGCAGATTTGTGAGCGGCATTGCCTTGAGGACTTGCTTCCCGGTACGTGCATATCAACAAATATATCTTTGCCGCCACTGTAAATTCTTTTATGTAACCAGCGGCAGAATTTCATATTGGGCTACATGAGCATAATACGGATAATAAGCGATACAGAGGAGGCCACTACAGACGGTGTTTGTAAGAGAGATATGACAGAAAGGGAGAAAAATTTGAGACTGTAAAAATGGTGAGCGGGATAGAAGAAATCGGTTCGATGGAAATTAAATTATTAATAACCGTTAGCTTCTTTCTTGTTTTCATATCCGAAGTGAGATTCTGTTAATACCCATGGCATTTTCTATCCGCTCCTGCTGATTTTTTTTATGTTTGACTATAAAACTTTTTTCTCAGGAAATATTGATCGCAAACTGTTTTACAGTATATATCTTTAAAGCAACAACGAATCAAGCAATTCATCGAATGCACTGATCAATCAGTTACAGTTTTAGTTTAGTGTAAGCCATTTAGAATCTCAATGATTTCTTATGTTTTTGTGCTAAAATTGAGCTATAATTAGTAAATAATCACAAAGAATAAATTAATTGTTAAAGTTTTTTCTAAGAAGGAGTGATTCATTTAAATTACTAAGATGCAGTTGTAGTTTCCTCGTTTGTCAAGACATTGATATATGTAGCAATATGTACTGTGCCGCTTTTGTTGTATCCCTAAATTCCTAATTTTTGTTTATCTCTTCTGTAGAAAAGCGTTTAACTCAAAACGCTTTTGAGTTATGTCTTCACTAGTTACATCCACTGAGCAATGCGTCCTTCAGTGTATGAATTTTGAGAATTTATTAATTTAATATCTCAGTTAATACTTTTTTACCAGAGCTTATATTACAATTTTGCTGTTGTTATTATTTTTCTTTATCACGAATTTTTTTATTTTTAATATTAAGTTTTCTAATATTTAATTTTATAAATGTAATAGTTTTCGTAGTTTGCAGTGATGTTTTCTGTATATTATTTCAACCTGATCTTACAGGGGCGGTAATCTCTCTTTTCCCTCAATATGTGGTCAGCTATGCCTGATTTTGTTTTTATTTTCTCGTCGTGTTACGGCATTACGATATACCTGCAGTGTTCTCTTAAATGATTGCCCTGTTCTTCTTTATGTTTCTTAAATCAGCTGCAGGCATAGTAACGCTGTAACCTACAGCGTAAATACTACCATGGTACAAAACATCGCCAACAAACAGGGATAGAAAAGTGCAAGAGATTCGCAAAACCCAAAAAACAGCTTGGTCTGCCTAACCTATATGAAGAGATTATCGGAAAAAATGCAAAAGATCTTTAGTTCACATAACATCAAGACGAGCTTCAAATGTGGTTCAAAATTCCGTTTCCGAGTTAAACCTTTTATAGTAGATAACATGATTCTGACGTAAGACATATAAAGGAGAGACAGGCAGCTCCTTAAAGATAACTACAAGAAAACCGTAAAGCCATAACACGAGGTGAAATAGGAAAATCAGGCGTAGCAAAGGAAAAACGAAGATCACTACATACTGTGCGAGTAGGTTGAAATAATTGAGAGAAAATATCATTGGCATATAGAAAAAATTAAAGAGTCAACGCATTTGCTAGGCTATATAAATCTAAGCTAAACAAGCGTAGAAATAAATACATTATTGAAATCAGTGTTAAAGAAAAAATTATAACTTTAAAATGACGAATAAAATGATATTGACTTTCTTAAAACGCAACTTGATGACACAATGAGATAATATTTACTACACACAGATTCTGGGATTTTCCTGCTAGTAAAGAAAAACATAGTAGGGGTTTTTTTTTTTTAATTTCATTGACTAACTATAATTGGTATAATTGGTCTATAAATGCTTTCATCGTGTACTGGCAGAAAAAGAAAGAATGTAAGTGTAACTTGAATATTTTTGAATAAAACATTTACATCAATTCATAAATCACTATGTACTTTGTACGAGCTTTCAGAGGTAAGTAAACTCACTTGTTAATTTTAAAGAATATCGAATTTGATGAGATTCTCTAGAATTATTGGAAGAATATTCTTGATTTGCTATGTACTATAGAATTTGTATAGGATGTAATTATTGTTGAATTAAATGTGACGAAAGATAAAATGATTGAACATTTGACTGAATATTTAATCTATTTCAGCTTTGCTAAATGTTCGTTGGAAGCACGTATTTGTTTGAAGAGAAAACCAATTTAATAGGACGCAAAATCTGAAAGTAATGCTTTCGTAAATAAAATACAGATAAACAAATACTTGTGCAATCTTCTAAAATTATCTAATGAAAAGTTCCCACGCCTATATACAAAAAAAATAATCTCCCGAAGCGTGTCATGACTTATAAATATGTACCTACAAAGAAAAGTGTAACCTAAGGTATATAGTTCATTTTTTAAAATAAAAAGATATTTCCTAAAGCTTTAATTTTAGTTTTAAATTATTGCTAACAAATCAAATTTATTATTTCCAATGATCAAAATATTCTGCTTCATTATAAATTAAATGTAAATTGATTGAATTAATTCTTTTTATTAAAAGTTTTTTAAGTAAAAACACTAACATTGACCCTATTGACAACTCTGTCAGCATAACGTAACTGTCTCTTTTAAAATGTATTTAAAAAATAAAATATACTTTCCGAAACTGAGGAATATTAAGTTATCTGAGATTTAATTAATCAGATTTGAAACAAATATTTATTATTTTTAGTTTAAAATATCACAGAAAAGCATTCTATTTAATACAGATATAGGTGTTACTATGTGTTGACAAATATCGATAGATTTGGTAATATTTTCTAAGAGGGACATACTATAACAACGATGTAACGTGAACACCTCCTTAAATAATTTTAACTACTCAGTTTACGTACAAAATAAGAGAATAATCTAATATTTTTGGAATTTTAGGTAGTTTGGCTTTATAGTGTAACTTAAGAAGCTTATCGAGAAAATATTAAAATACTGCTATGTTCTTATGTTGTCATGTGTTAACGTACTTATTTGTAAATATTGACATTTTTATACATGTATAAACAAATTAAAATATTTTTAAATATTGGGTATCGTTGTAATGTAGTGAGCTACCCGTTGATGATTAGCAAATACAGACTTAATGTAATAACATTATTACTTGTCCGTAACAAATTAATTCAGAATACTAAAAGATTTAAGTCTTTATGAGTTATTCTTATTAAATCTTGTATAAAATGAAAACAATTCTTGTAAAAATAAATTATTCATCGACAATTTTTAAAAAAATAGCGTTCATAATAGATGTTATAAATAAAGCAAATCAAATCTTCTCTAATTAAATAATATTTTACATTTATTGTATTGTATTTTAACGGAAAACAAAAAAGAATGATTTAAATTCCATACCACTAATATAAACATTAAGTGCTACAAAATAAAACTTCTTGAAATTGCATAAATTAAATAACATCAGAGTAACACTGACATGTTTTTATCTAAAATTTCAAAGATTCAGAAAGGATTAAAAATATATATATTTTGGTATTTGGTATTTTCTCTTAATAATAACAAATATTTTAACTATGAGACTTTGGTTTTATCAAACTTCGAATAAAGATTATCATTTATGCTCATTTTATTTATCAAACCTTTGGAGGTATCTATTTAAAATAAACAAAATTCTTTAATTACAACATAGTTCACATCAGTTTTTCTCTCTAAACTACAACATCTATTCTGACACTATTTGAGCTACTGGTATCAGTTAAATATTAATATTTATTTTTAATCTCTTTTTAATCTTTTTACAAAATTATTTATCATTTAAACTTTTAACAGTTTCACAAAAATGATGTTATTGCTTAAATGCGAAATAAACTGTGATAAATGTTTAATGTGAAATGCTTTATGAAAAGGTATAAATCATGTTTTCTTTTAAAAATTAAATTGTATCTTTATTTGAATGTGTCTCATTTTTATAAAATCTGTTAACAGAAGCCGCCTGATATGTAAGATATTTCTTCCTTGCATTACACATAGTTGGTTTACTCTCAGTGTATTCTGTTATGAACAACCATTCTCATGCAGTGCTTAATCTTTGTTTCTAAACAAGTTTAAACTGAATAAAACAATTGTAAGTGTATCTGGTGATTCCCTATATCATTAACATCTTCGGTTTCTTTTTGTAAGTGGTTTTCCTTATTGGTCAGTATCAACATGTGAACTATAGCGTAGGATTTTCGTTTTTTACTTTTCTTTTGCACTGATCAGGATATTCCATAGTATATTATTATCACAGTAATTCGTTTTTAATTAGAAAATTGTATATTTAATTTATGTTTATAGCATTTCGGTCTTTCTAACACAAAATGATTGAAATCGATTTATCATGAACAAGTAATGTAATTATTTTATGAATTATAATCAAAGATCGGGCAAATTTCGTAATATATAAAATGTACATTTAAAATATAGATTTAATGTATATCAAACAATAATTTTTTAATAAAATATAACTCGAAACATTCACATACATTAATTATAAAACACTTGTACTTATGTATTTAATCATACAATATTATTAATTTGATTATTATGAAAAAGATTAATGTGGAAAAGAGAATATAAGAATACGTTAATTTACAATTTCAACATTCAAGTGTGTATGAATTGATTTTTAAATGTTTATCGTATACGGTTAGTGGGCAATCTAAAAATATACGTCTGCAAAGATATTGCCAAAATGAAATTATATTGAGGATAATTCCCGTTGAAATAAATTACTACAATTGCATCACATTTTACTATATATACCATCCATCCATATATCTTTACGTTTGTCTTGAAGACTGTTAGAAAGGATCATGAATTCATAAAAACACGAAAGTGTATAAGTATACACTTTAGAATTCAGCATTTAATCAGAATATATTTTATAAATCCTGCCCAACAAACTAATTAAGAACCACTCAAGTTAGAGAAGTACTGAATGAAGAGTATAATATGAAAGTAAATGAGCAATAGAAATTAAAGTTTATGGTGATAAGTATAGATAATGATTAATTTTTGATTTGAGTAAGCCAAGATTGAAGTGTTCAGATCAAATCAAGCTGGAACATGTTCAACAATGTAGCAGTTAAATCATTGTTATAGCTATGCAGATATCTTAGCTATTCACTGTTGTTTTTTTCTCCTTTGTGTCTTTCTACATTTTTTCATAACTTTCAGATATTTTCACTTTCGGTCGTGGTGAAAAACTTTGATGACATTTTCATAAGTTTATAGTTAAGTAATTACAACAAAGTAATTGCTACGTCTCTGGTGAAATCCAGGGACGTCATTGTGTTTATCGTTTATCTCAGTGAAGATTTTTCAATCTACCTGTTGATCATACAAAGTTACAAAACGAGGCTTCGGAGATTAAACAACAGTCCATGCATTGAGGGAGTCACACTTTCTTCACAAAGGAAATATTTCAACACAAACAATTACCAGGAAAAATTTATGACCATAGATTTTTAGAAGGCGAGTCAGTTGAATGCCATACGTGATACAGGCTTTAGGCCATCATGTCTCGAAAGAGACATGACTGTCTAGGCTGAAGATTATCCGCAGTAGATTGCCATTGCGTGTGTGTAGGTATATGTATGTATATAAATATATCCGTATTTTTGGAGAATATGTGAGTTTTGTTAGTATACTTGTGTAAATATGTGTCAGTGTTAATTATATATGTATATTTCGGGTATTCATAAATATGTATGTAAGTGTACAAACACAATAATTTTATGTGGACATGGATGGATGTGTGTTTGGGTGTATATATAGGTGTACGCATAGTCGTATTTGCATGTACATATAGGTAAGTATGGGCATATGTGTATGTAGATGTGCGTGTGTATGCGTAATGTGTGTGTATGTGAGGGTGTGTGCATAATTATGTAGATATATGCGTATTTTCTGAGGATATATGCTGTTGGTTTGTATACTTGCATAAGTGTGTGTTATACGAGTATATGTCCGGTCTTCATAAATTTGTATGTTAGTGTGCGAACACAAAAATTAGATGTAGATATGAATGGATGTGTGTATGTTTGATGTGTAGGTGCACGAATAGACGCATTTGTGCGTAAATATGTGTATGTGGATATACGTGTGTATGCGTAAGTATGTTCATATATCCAGTTATATGTGTAAACGTATTCTTGTGCTGGGGAATGTGTAATAGTTTTATGGTCAGTCTTTCTGCCCAGTGACCTCTCTTCTCTTCTGGCCAGTATGATTCTTACCCGAGATAAGGCCAAAATTTCTATTCTGGGCCATGTTACTAATTTTATGTTTTAGAAAATATTTGTACTGAATGGAACGAATACAATGTGATCTGAAAAAATGAACTAATTATTTCATAGAAACTAATCATAATTTATAACCACTTTAAGAAATGAGTTGAGTTTTCCTTTATATAATAATAATAATAATAATAATAATAATGATAATAATAATAATAATAATAATAATAATAATAATAATAATAATAATGGACTCTCCCGTCGATTACGATGTATGAGTGTCTAAAACAGAAATTAGTTCAAATGTTTATGACGGTTGTGAGACTTCAATCCTGCTAGTGATTTACAGACAAGACCACAAATAGAACAAGGGTGAGGTGTATCAGAAAAGATTGCTAGCTGGATCAAGCGCAGCTTCATCCAGGATCTTGTCTCCTTCAATTTATCAATACGACCCTCCTCAAAACTCCTTATTCCATTCTTAAATGTGGCTACTTATCTATTTCTGTCCTGTGCCAAATCCCCAAAGATTCCAACAGGGACACCAATTGATGAAAGATTATGTTTCAATTTATCCCTGTAACGAAGGCCTACCAGTATTCCTCTTCCCATCCCTAAGATCACCATACATAAAAATGTTTGGTATTCGCTCATCACTCATTCTCACCTCATAACCAGCCCAATTATATTGGGACTGCATGAGGAACGTTTCAATACTTTAAATCTTACATTTTGCCAGCAGGTCAGGATTTTCTACTTTATCTTTGAGCGCGCACCTATGGAGCGAAGACAGCGTTTGTGGAAGACATCGAGTTAATTTATCTGCGATCGATAGAGTGTCCACGTCTCAGATCCGTCCAAAAGGATGGAAAGGATCACAGATATATAGACCTGGATCTTGGTGCCAATTCTCATTCCCCTTTCGTCCCATAGGTGATGACGAAGCTTTCCGAAAGCATTAGAGGCTTCGGATAAGCTGTTGTTAATTTCATCATCAAGTGAGGCATGCGAGTTCACAACACTTTCTAAATATGAGAACGATTTCACATACTTTAGATGTTTGCCATCAATTGTTATTGGGATGTCTGGAAACCTGTGAATAGGTAGTTGTTGCCTCACACCTTTGATATGTTTGGGAGTAGGAGATGATCGATGTATAACCTCAGTTTTTTTATGCTGATGGTGAGTCAAAAATAACTGCATGCTTTCGAGAGACGATCCACCATTTTCTGCTCTTCTTCTTCGTATGACGCTTAAATGTACACGAGTTCTCGCTTCGAAAAACTGATTGTTATATAGTTCGCCACTCGTAAGAAATTGAAATTGAACGCCACCAGTCGAATCAGCAAATGCTTATTGAAGCATCACCGAGATAAACAATGCAAAAACATAAAAGTGGATACATTTTAATATGCAGGGGGCAATGGTTAAAATGTTGGTATTTTAATTTTTATATTTTTATATTAAAATATATTCATTATATATATATATATATATATATATATATATATATATATATATATGTGTGTGTGTGTGTGTGTGTGTGTGTGTGTGTTTAGAATTTATAAAATAAATATATTAGAATATCACAACAATGTATACATTTTGTTTCCACACTATCTGTGTCTTATCAAACACATAAGACGTAGGTAGTGTCGAAACATAATAGCTACTTTGTAGTGATATCATAAAGTATTTATATTATCAATTCTAAATAAATGCTATTCGCTCTACTTTGTATTGAGCAGATTTTCGAGAATAGTTTTGCTTTGGATACGGAATTTTATTCCATCCAAACCTACTTTAAACGTATATATATATATATATATATGAATGCGCACTCCACTCAGAGCGGTATGTTAGGAAGTTTGTATGAATAAGATGGAAAGATAATGTTTAATACTAAAAATGAACATGTTAAGATTGTAACTATCGAAGAAACATCCTCTTGGAAGTCACTTCTGCAGAATATTTTTTGGGGGGGAAGAAGCTGTTTACCTGTGACTTCCGTGTCACTGATGAATTACGGAGAGAAGATGGTTAGTTTGATACAATGTCGATGAAAAGGTGAGTCCTTGCTATGAAGGTTAAAACTGGTGTAACTAAGTTTTGTAGTTTGAGAACTTTACATGAAAATAGCGATAGAGCAGCTATAGGTTTGCCACATCCCACTTACGAGTAACAAGGTAGAAGTCGGAAAATAAGTTGTCACCTACAAGAAGAAACTAGGCTGGAATATGCTGTCTGGTCAGTTCCTTATCAAATATGACTACATTACTTCATTTTTAACCTGATCTCTTATATATATATATACATGTATGTATGTACTGTGTGTGTGTGTTTGTGTTTGTGTGTGTATCTAGGCAGCAATTACTCTTTTATGCATATTTTCATAAAAAAAACGGTGTTTTGGATAAGTTTTTATATAATTTTTCATGTTACCTTATAAAACTTTTCTTGTCAGTACATAAATTATATAAAAAGTGTCTTACTGATTTATTTATCCGAGTACTTTCAGCTATGTGCGTTGTGGTGCATTGGTTATCGACTCGGAATTACAAAACGGGGCGCTGAGTTCGAGTTCCAGTTGAATTCTTTGCATTCGCCTACGCACAAATACCCTTGGGAAAGCTATTAATTCGTCTCTTCCCTCCAGTTATGGGTTAAATAATGTGACAGATTGGGTTCTATAGCCTTGGCTGGTAACCAGTCTACCGCAGAAAGCAATGGCAACCTTCTGCGGGATAATGTTCTCCCCAGTCAGTCATGTCTCGAAAGAGACATGATCGCTCAAAGCGTGTATAACATATGGCACTTAACTTATTGAATTTCAGCTATACTTTTCGTAATTATCATGGATGAATATTATTTTACTTTTAACTGAATATAGATGTTGCTATATATATATATATATATATATATATATATATATATATATATATATATATTAGGGCTCTCAAAAATCAAATAATTCTCAAAACCGTGTTTAAGTATTGGACATTCTCAAAACAGGATATGAATCCAGCTCTCTCTTTTTTGTTTCTAGCCTTAGTACTTTACTGAGGTCTGAGGTTCTAGAGCGCGTCATTCGCCATGCCAATTCGCCTTTGGATCTCTGTGTCACACTTTCCATCTCCTGTTAGAACACTTCCTAGGTATTTAAATTTTTGTACGTGCTTGATTCTAATATCCCCCACATGTATTTGGTATTTTGGGTTGCTCTTTTTGCTGGTGACCATGCATTTAGTTTTCTTGCAATTTATTTTAGTCCTTTTTTCTCACACTTTTCAGATACCTTCTGTGGGAGGTCTTGTAGTTTCCTTTCCATGTCTGCAATCAGCAATGTATCATCTGTATACCTAATGTTGTTCAAATTGTGCCCTCTGATAACAAATCCTGGCGTATCATCTAGGGTCCTCAAAATATTCTCGCTGTACAAGTTGAAGAGATCCTTTGAAAAGACACATCCTTGTCTTACACCCCTATCTATCTTTGTAAATCTGCTGAAATCGTTAACTGTCCGTAAGTAGGCAGTTTACTGCCATTAGAGATTCTTGATTACTCTAATGTCTTTCCTAAAAATGTCGATGCTGCTGAGCATCTCCATCAATTCCTTGCGGCCTATTTTGTCAAATGCCTTTGCATAATCAATAAAACAAGTCCTTATTCATTTGTATTGCCCTTTCGGTAATCATCCTAACCATACATATAGCGTTCCTTTTTCAAGTGTCTTTGATGAACCCGCACTGAACCTTTCCTATCTCTGGCCTGATTCTTCTTCTCGCTCTATTCATCAGGATTCTGATAATCAGTTTTGTATGGTTACTCATTAAGCTGATAGTTCAGTGTAGTTTGCACTCGTTTGCACCTGGCTTCTTCGACAGTGCTATAAAAATCGACTTGCATATGTTGTCTGGTAGAATTCTACTATTATAAATATTGTTTATTATTTCAGTAAATTTTATATATGCTAAATTCTTCCACGGCTATCAGGAGCTCTATTACTATGTCATCTATATCAGCTGCTTTGTTTCTGTTCAGTTTGGCCATTGCAGCTTCCATTTCGGACTTTGATATTTCCGGTCCGTCCTCATCCTTGAGTATTCTCGGTTGCTCTCTCCTGTCGCGGAAAAGATACTTGATATACTTTTCCCATCGCTGGAGTATTTCTTCTTTCTCTAATATAATTGTTCCTTCCTTGCATTTTATGCATCCTGTTGAAGAGCAGGGTTTTGTCCTGTCAGTTCTCTTATCTCTTTACGCATCTCTGCTTTATTAGTCCTGCTGAGTCTCTCTATCTCTGCGCATTTGTTGTTAAGCCATTCCTCTTTAGCCTGTCTGCATTTGTTCTTTATCTCCCTCTGTACTTTTTTCATTATTTGCCAACATTTTTTTCTTCAGATTATAATATCAAACATTTATATTATTTATTAAAGCAATTAAAATTTTATCTAATTAAATAATGTCATAGTTTTCTTGCGTTTTTTTTTTACTTTTCGAAGCAGATTTTCGGTAAAAGGGGCTAAATTAAAAAAAAAAATAATAGATGCTTTACATTCCCCAATAAGTTCTGCGTTTAACTAATAAAACCATTTATGCCTACAGAATTTAATTTCATGCAAGTTCATGAATTTACGTGGGAGGGGTAGTAGATGTAAAAATAATATTCCTGAAAGTTTCATTAAAATCCGACAATTATTTTATTTTTGTATGTATTTCCGAATTAATGTGTTTTCACCGAAAAAAGTGAGTTACGTAATATTACGTTTTCCATTGTAAACTCTCATAATGATTTGACACCCAGCTAACAAAAACAACAAGATTTTACCAAAACTTCGAACGTGTTAAAAAGGATTAAAAGTTTCAAAAATTATTAAAAGTACTTTGATCTTTCCTGTGATCAATGACATGAACCTTTTGATAGAAAATGTTAGATTTTATGAGGTTTGGGAATATTTTTTTTTCATACTATACATTTTTTAGCTAATTAGTGGAAATACTTATCTGATGGCACCAGTCCTAACATTGCGAAATTAGGAGTTTAAATTTTATTTCAGTTGTACACCATTTTTTAACACCGAGTGCGCAAGGGTGTATAAATCTTTGGAAATCTGATCCGTATTGTAAATATTCACAACCTTGCATATTCCATGTTAAAAATGCCCACAAATATTATGAAATTAAGATGCAATAAAAGTAAAAGCAGAAATAATTATAAAGTTAATTTGTTATTGTTAAAATTGGGAAATTATTTTCATTTGTGCGCCGCTTTCAACATAGAGGAATCGAGTCTCTGGTATTTAAATTTTGTCACTCGTGTAGGCTACGACATTTGATTATTATAGAGTAATGTATGTACACGAAAAATTTATATGCAAAACACAAATTATCTAAACATAAAAATGCTTACGTGACAATAGCGCAACCAAGATAGAATATGTATAGACCAAAAAGTCAATCAATAAATGTTAATAGTGAAGCACAAATAAAGCAGCGAACATTTTCTACCTTTGTTTATATCTGTTTAACTTTCATTAATTACTTCATTGCGTTTTTCTTTTGCACCGTTTTTAACGTAGAGTAGGCAAAGCTGTAAAAATATAGAAAACAGGAAGCACATCCCCTATATTATGACCAAATCTATGTTAAGAAATAAGCGATTGAAAAGAAAACGAAAAAAATAAAAAAATAAAAACTAAACATTTTAAGAAAATCTTTAGTCCACTGGTTTTAAAAAAAGATTCAAACCAGACATATAATATGTATCTTATTTCATGCATATGTATGGATGAAATCTCTTGAAAAACCAATATTAAAGAAATAAAAGATACATTCAAAATTTACTTAATTAAATCACCATCTTTACGAATCAATCAAGTTTAAAGTGAGAATTAGTACGCTTTTATTTTACGAATCAATCAAGTTTAGGTCACGAATTTATATGATACGATCTGTTTCAGTGAAACAGACAGCGCAAAGCTAGCTAAATATCTTAATATCATCATCAATTCACACAATAATAATATACTGAATAAATTTTATTACAATCAAAAAACAGATAATACAACCTACTGTAACTGTAGAGTCAAAACCAAATGCCCAGTTGGAGGGAGATGTAGATCAGAAAAGGTAATATACCAAGCAAACATTTATCCTAGTGAGCACAGAAAGGAGAAAAAAGTATATAGAGAAATTTCTTTCGGACCATGGAAAAAACGCCTATATGATCATTAGCAATTCCTTTATAAAACCCAACCAAAATATCAAACCGCTCTCTCAAAACGGGAATTCAAAGAAAGAAATGTCTCCCCAAAGATTGAATGGAAGATTATAGGGAAATACCAAACACCCAATTGCTTAGACTAAAAGATTAGAATTATCAAATTCAGAAAAACTACCCAATTATTAAATCAAAGAAATGAAATAATTTTAAAATGCTGTCATAATAATCTATTTAAACTATCTAACACATAGAACATTAGAACTACACCGTTCCGTCACACTTGCCGACTCATTCCTATCTTACGTTGATTTTACGGACTGAAGAAGTGAAGATGGAGACTACCATGTAATGGGTAGACATACCAGTATATGCATGAGACTACTCTAAATTATTGATGTACAAAGTTAAAAATGTCCTATGTTTCACTGTGTGATTGTAAATGATTTTTGCTATAATTATTTCAATATAAATATTTCACGCGTATACGAGTGTACCTAACTATAAGATTATATTTAGGTTTTTCGTGTATATAGGTGCACCTATTTATGTGCATGTTCCCAAGTATAATTATGATTATATGTATTATTGTGTGTATATTCCGTGTATATGAGTGCAACAAATTATAATTATTTTCATGTAAAAGAGTGCACCTAATCATGTATATATTTTTCGTGTTTATGGGAGCACTGGATTATACGTAAGTTGTGTTAATCTTGGATGTAGTCGATTTTACTCTCCTGAATTCATTATACCTTCATGTAATGATCAGTTTCCTCATAGATGTACAGGTTGATATCAAAATCCGAATGATATATGTGTATATATGTAACGTTTGTTAAGATGTATAAAATGTGGAACATACCACCTCGTTTGGGGGGTGAAGAATGGACATGTATGTGCATATAAGCTTACATTGTTTTTATTCATACGCGTATTAGTTTTTATAAGCGAGTACAAAAAAAAGACGAGAAAGAGCAGAGATAAAGAATTAATACATATACGTTTAAAAAGTTGTCTCTCTCTCTCTATATATATATATGTGTGTGTGTGTGTGTGTGAGCATATATCTGCTATTCATGATTCATGTATGAGTATGTGAACACAATAATTGTAAGTGGATATAAATAGATGAATGTATGTATGAATATGAATAATATATTTGTATTCACACACACACACACATACACACACACACATACATATATATATATATATATATATATATATATATATATTATAAATTGTGTTTTAGAACATGTACATAATTTCTTCTATATATGTCCTCTTCCCTACAATCATATGTTTGTTTCAGTGTTTGGATTTAAACACTTCTTCAGGGGAAATAAAGGTTTGGAATCATTCTCCGTTTATATTTGGTTCGTTGTTGTCGTGGGGGTTGGTTGGGGTTATTGGTAATTAAGTGAATGTCTCGTTTTGATCTTTAGACTTTTGAAGAATTTGGTGTGTAAGTGTGAAATTGTTGATTAATGGTATTATGTGTTGGAATGTATGTTTTATCTTTTTATCGGTTGGGTATATCTTTTGGTTAGGATTTCTAAGGGGGCGCTGTTGAGTGGTCATTTTTATGGTCGGCTATCATTCAATTGGTTGATGTCTGCTGTTAGTGGACCTAATTCATGTATTTACTTTGATCCTGTGTATAGGTTTTCATAGACGTGTTAGGGGTGGGTTAAAATTCCGTAAAATTCCGTCAAAATATATATATATACCCTTTTCTCCTCTTTCTTCCTTCTTTTTCTTTCTCTTCTCCTTCTTTTCCCCTTTCTCTTTTTTTCTTTTCTTCTTTTTTCATTTTATTCAAGTTTGGAGTATAATTGTATTTAGGCGAAGTTATTTCAAGAAATCTAAATTTGTATTTTTTGGGAAGTAAATGCGAATTAGCGTTTTATCAATTTTTTGTATAAAGTTGTATGTTTAATCTTAATTTTAAGTTTAGAGGGTCGGTTTTTTTTCTATAAATTATCGTTTGGAATCTTATTTATTTCTTTTAATTTTTTTATATATTTTATTTATTTAAATATTTTTGCTGGCATTAGATCTTATTTTAAGGATTTATTACATCGATTTTTCTGTAGCATTTTTTATCTTTTATAATAATAAAAATATTTATTCAAATTCCCACTATTTCTGGGGGGTGATTGTAGGGTTAGATCTTACGTGTGCTTACAGTTTATTTTTGTGTATGATATAATTATTCTGAAGTAGTATATTTAATCTTGATTTTGAATGTATGAATTTTGATTCTTTTTCAAGTTTGGGAGCCATTTATTTAATTTTGATTTTTCTAGTACGGAATATTTTTCTATTTAAGTAAGTTTATTGTGTTAAGTAAGGTTATTGGTGTAGGCTTTAGTGATAGACTTTCCTTTAAGGATTTCCTGGGCCGATTTTTTTCTATAGCATTTTTTATCATTTATAATGAGGTTATCAGCCGAACTCTTTGTATTTCTTAGCATGATTGTATGGTTAAGTCCCTAATGTGCTTGCAGTTTACTGTGGTTTCGTGTCTCTGATTTAAGAGCTTGTTACTATTTATATATTTAAGGATCTCTATTTTTTCTTGAAGGCAAAGAAAGCATGGTTCTTTTATAGATATTGCTGTTCTTGCTTTTTTGAGAATTTTCCATTTGACCTTAGTTGTTTAGTATTCCCAATATATATATATTCATCCTTAGGATTTTCTAAGGATGAAATCGAACACATATATATTCAGAGATTTTGTCAGACATTTATTGGCCATGGGGCATTGGTTGGGGCTTCTACAGTTACAGAGGTTGCTGTCATGGGACGGATTTGTATTAGTGTTGGATTTATTTTTGCTGTGCATTTTTAATATTTTTGTGTTATGCATTTTGATTATTTTTTCTAGATTATTACAACAGCTATAGCTTAATTTTATGGTATTTTTATTAAAGATTTTGTTTAGAGGGTTATTTTTGGGAACGTGCTTCTCTATTAATTTAAGAAATTTATGTCCCAGCTTGAAATTAACTGATTGGTTGAATTGCAGGTTATACCATATTATTTTCCTGCTTCTATTTCTGCTTTTTGGACTTTTGAATTTTTCCACAAAACTGATTTTTGATGATTTATACCCGCTTTTATTCAGGATTCTATTATAAATTACCTTGTGCTTATCAAATATCTCTTTGTTGGATGAGTGTGTGTTAATGCGACGTTCAACTGATGATGGGATGTGTTTAACAATAGATTGTCGGTGATTAGAGTTGGGGATTATATATATTGGGTTAGCGTTGTTTTCATGTAAAGCTTCGGATCTAACCGGATTATTCTTACTGTACAACTTAACTGCACATAAGGAAATAGAAACGAGCAGGATAGGACTGCATAGGGACGACGGACTGATGATAATTGATAAATCTACTGGAGGTAAGGTTGATAAAACCAGAAAATTAATCCATAGAGTCTTTAAATCCTTTGGCCTTAACGTAGTAATTAACCACAATATTAAGCAAGTAGACTTCCTAGACATAAAATTAGACCTAGTATCGAACACTTTCCAACTTTAAATATGTTTAAAGTACTGGAAATCCTTTTCCTTTATATTTATTTAGTTTTGTTAGAGGTGTTGGCTGGGGTTTAGTGATGAGGTAATATTCTGTTGACAGTTGGAATTTTTTTGTGGAGAGCCTTTAGTTAGAGGTGTTGGTGGGATTTAGCGAGATAGGGGAATAAGTCTATGACCGTTGGAATTCATTTGGGGTGTTTCTGAAGTGGTTGATTAATGAGAGTCTTTGGTTCTAAACAGTTGTAAATTCTAATTATCCGTTGGCTAGACTATATCTTTATCTATTTTTTAGAAGAGCTGATAATAGTTGGCGTGGATATTTTTTATTTATTTTTATTTAAGCAGAGTCCTTACAATCAATGTAGGTTTGCATGTTTAATCTTAAATTTTGATTTAGGGAATATGTTTTTTGTATTAAATGTTAATTTTTTGTTTTTTAATTAGATCATTGTTTGGAAATCCTTTTCATTATTAAATTTTTAATTTTTAATTTCTATTCTCATAGCTAATCAATATATGATTCATCTTATTATGGTTATGGTTATGGTTATGAAGCTTACTCTAATTATGCTTATGGTTATTAATCTTACTTTAGTTATGGATATGGTTATTGACCTTACTCTAATTATACACTTTATTTTATAGTTAATATTAAACAGCATGATTGTAATGTTAGCTCTCTGATGTGCTGGCAGTTTACTGTGGTTTCATGCCTTTGGTTTAAAAGCTTGTTACTGTTCACATATTTAAGGATCTCAATTTTTTCTTGAAGACAGAGGAAACATGGTTCCTTTATAGATTTAGCTGTTCTTGCTTGTTTAAGGGTTTTCCATTTAGCTTTAGGCTTTTTATTTTCGTCTTTTAGCTTCCAAAAGTATTTGGAGAGAGATATCATGTTTTGTTTTTCTTTGTTATTGAAGGATGAGAGGTGATTGTAAAATCGCTTTTTAAATACGTTCATTGTATTTTCGATATACATTTTTTCATCCTTAGGATTCTCTATGGATGAGATCGAACACATATATATCAGGGATTTTGTTAGACATTTGTTGTTCATGGGGCATTAGTTAGGGTTTCTACAGTTACAGGGGTTGTAATTATGAGCCGGACTGGGATTAGTGTTGGGGTTATTTTTGTTTTGTGCTTTTAATATTTTGTTGTTATGTACTTTTTTTCTAGATTATTGGAGCAGCTATAGCTTAGTTTAATTGTATTTTTATTGAATATATTATTTAGTGGGTTATTTCTGGGGAAATACTTATCTATTAGTTGAAGAAATTTATGTCCCAGCTTGAAGTTAATTGATTGATTAAAAGAGGGTTATAACATATGATTTTTCGGTTCCTATTTTTGCTTTTTGAACTTCTGAATTTTCCCACAAAGTTGATTTTTGATGATTGATATCCGCTATCCTTAAGGATTTTATCGTAGATTACCTTGTGTTTATCAAATATTTCTTTACTGAATGAGTGTGTGTTAATGCGGCGTTCTATCGATGATCGGATGTGTTTGATAATAGATGGTGGGTGGTTAGAGTTGGGGTTTGTATATATTGGGTTCTCATTGTTCTTCATGTAATGTTGGAAAGTGTTCGATACTAAGTATAATGTTATGTCTGAGAAGTCTACTTGCTTGAGTTTTAGGTTAACCACTACGTTAAGACCAAAGGATTTAAAGACTTTATGAATTAGTTTTCTAGTTTTATCGACCTTACCTCCAGTTGATTCATTTATTATCATGAGTCCGTCATCTATATATAGTCCTATATTGTTCGTCTCGATTTCTTTATGCGCAGTGAGGTGGTACAACAGGAATAACCCCACCTGATCAGAAGATTCTGCGGAATCCAGGGCTCCCATAGATAAATCAAAATCATCCGTTCAATTTTTTGTCCACTGTTGGTTGTCGTGGATGAGAACTGATTTTATAGTTCAGGATTATTTTGATTTCATCCTTAATGATGTCCGAGTAGAATTCGCTGAATTCCAGGGCGAAGTTAAAGAGGTCTGTAGAAATCGATGGGTATATATATATATATATATATATACGCATCGTTCATTCAGTAATGAATTAGAACACTCTAAATAACGCCGTATGTATACATGTTAAATGACACCCAAAATTTCTGCGACCAGCTAACAAACGGCCATATCTCAGAGGTAGAATCGTCAACTGACGCCAATTCGATCGGGTTTCAATCCTGGGTAAAGCAGTCGGATGTCTTAACCGTACTGATAAAGCGAGACAGATCTGTCTGCGTATGTCTGTTTATATATATTAAAATGTATATGTTACATTGATTTTTTTCATTGTTATATATATTAAAATATATTTATTATTATTATCATTATGCATACTAAAATATATTTAATATTACAGATTAAAATATCATTATTATTAATAATATATATATTTATATATATTAAAACTTATTATCATTATTATAATATATATATACATATTTACATTTAATATATATATTATTATTATTATTTACAGTATATATATATATGTATATAAATATATATTACATTATGCATTACATAAATTATTAAATAATATGTATGTGTATATATTATAATGTATATATAACATTGTATATATTCTATATAAAGAGAAAATTATTCATTATATATACACGTATATATATATGTACATATATTAAAAATACTTTCTATAAACATATGCATAAAAATGTTATATATATATATATATATATGTTATATATATATATATATGTTTATATATGTCATATATATATATATATATATATATATTTCAGTAGCAGAGCTGGGAAAAGTTTACTCTGATGATGTGTTGGCCAAAAGTATCGTATGATTTAATGTTTAGCGGGGGTGGGGAAATAAATAATCTAACAAGAAGACTCGGTGATGTCCAGTTATCCTATTGTATTATCAATATTTTTTATTGAGTTATTTTTATCCACTACTCATTATGATGAATAAGAGCTAACCTTTTTGCATTCATAATAATGTTACGTTCCTTCTCCGATAGATCTGATTAAACAGTGGCTATATATATATATATATATATATATATATATATATATATCTGAAAGTGAAAGAACGAGTTGATTAAAACCAACTGCTTATGCATTTACATTTATAAATAGTGCATTACAGAGTATAGCTTAATATTGTAATTTTGTTATAAGAATTGTTATGAAGTCATTATATCAATAGAATAATTTGACAAACCTACATGCATATTCTCCAAGTAGCACTTCTTAATTTTTAAATAACAATGAATTTATCTAATATTTTCTATTTTTCAACATTTATTTTAAAATATTATCTGAAGAAGAACAGTATTTTTCTGAAATATGAAACTTTTGTGTAGTGATATAATGCTTTTATAAAACTTACTAAATGTTTATTGTAATTTTGTTATTACAATGTTTTATTAAAGCATTACATGACTACTCAAATATTTCCTCCAACGCTTATCTATCTATCTATCTATCTATCTATCTATCTATCTATCTATCTATCTATCTAGATACATACATACATACATACATACATACATATATATATATATATATATATATATATATATATATATATATTTATATATATATATATATATTTATAAAAACCATTGTTGGGACCTACCGACAACTTAAAAAAACCTAAACTCTGTTTTTGTCAATACTTCTGAGAGGAAAAATATTTACACTATTTAAATTATTCGAACTATTTTCCTCATCTTGGTTTCCTTTTGTACACCGTTTCTGCCGTTGTACGCTCGCGCTTTCTTCAGTTGCTAGGAATTTCTAACCGAACCCTGGAGTATGTCACTATCACTGCTTTTGTAATCATGAAATATCTCCCTCTAACCTAACTCTGTTCATCACTGCTGTAGTCTGGTATTGAACACACAACTTTTTGGGTCAAGTCACTGGAACTAATCAACGTCTCTATACACTAGGCCATGTGTCCTTAAGGACAACAGCAGCTGAAATTGTTGTCAAAAAACAGTCTCGAAACAAAAAGAAAATATTAAAAGATGTTTAGGAGAAAAAATTCGAATAATGAAATAAAATTGACAAAGCCAACGACTGAATCAAAGAAATGCATTAGTGTTTAAACGTCGACATAAAATCAAATTTGAAATTTTCATAATATAGGTTTATCTTAATTAGTTAATAGATTTTCATAAATTCTCTCCACTCTAATTCTTTCAATGCCGAAAGTATAATTAATTCTGAATTCCTTCCACTCTAAAACTTTTCGTTTAACATTTATTAACTCTCCATTTTCTTTGATCTCCTTGAATCCCTTGCCATTTATCCATTAATTATTTTCACCTATGTCATTTTTTTCTTTCTTTTAATTTTTTCATATATCCCCAAATAAAAATCCTAAGGTTAATATTCAGATTTATTTTATATAACTTCTTCTCTTTAAGACCAACCCCCCACCCTCGTCTGATCTTTGTCTCATGCCTTTGGACTGTTGAAATTTGTACTTCCGAAACGCACCCAGGCCAGACAGGAATTGACAAGACAAACGACTGACATCTTAGTCTACCAAAATAGACTATTCTCCAGATGAGGTGATTCAAAATTTATTGTTTAATGAATATTTGCTCTGTAGTTAAATATATTGAATTCTTTTGTGGATCATTTTTAAAATTCTATAATTTTGAATGTTATATTAATAGGATCCACTTGAAATACTTACCAAGAAATTTTTTTACCTCGGATTGTATACCGCCACTATATATATATATATATATATATATATATATATATATATGTATATATATAACGTGAGTGTGCTTTTGCATATTCATGTACATTTTATTTATTTGTAATTTTTATGTCATATCTCCGTAATGTCTTTAAAACAAATTCTTGTTAACTTTACTCCAATAATAGCAGCAGAAAGATGACCAAATAAAGAAACTACTTAGGTGTGAAAGCAAATAAAAAAGGGAAGGCTTTTATGGAAATGCCTTTTCACAATTATAACCACGTCATCCTTTGAACGATAAGCCACTAATATTGCCATCTTCCACGCTGTTATTACTCATCAAAACAACACGTCAAAGACAATAGAAACGAATTAAATACTCTAACGTTACTTTGCTTAAATAGTGAGCCCCTTTAGGTAAAATGCGGCACACATTTTCTGGCTGATCACACTGAGCAAGACGAATTATTTTCTCTCAGCAATACACCCAGGGGAAGCAAAGTCAGTTGTGGAATCGACTCAAGGAGTTATAACGCTTGTATTGGTAGCCCTTAACACACGACAAGACCAGCTGTCCAGCATACAAGTGCCGACTGACCACAAGGAGTCGCAGACAATCAGGTATACACTGGTCAAATCCGTCTGATGGATAAAGAAAGAATAGATGTTGCCAATGCATCACCCGAGGCTATGTAAGCTGAAGAGATCTTCATACGAATATCAACGGATTCGAAAATGGAGTCAATATAAGAGCCTCCATTTCTATACATAGTTGGAAAATGCCAATGGCGGCACTTCCGGAACTAGATCAATATGTAGAATACAAACCAAAGACGGAGCTAAGTAAACTGTCAGAGGAATGGAGAAGATGAAAGATGTATGGAATTCGGAAGAAAGAGTATTAATAAATATACGACTGTCTGGTGAGAAGTGAGTAAACAAATATATTCTCTGAAGTTGGCATCATGGCAGTAGAATTAATACAACGTTTTTGTATAGCTCTTCACTAAACAGAATTCGCGCACATTTTGTATTGAGAATTATTATGAATGTCGAAGGGTAAAGGTTAGATTTTAACCCAAACCTGACTATAAGAGCCTGCGCAATATGCATTAGAGTAGAATGACATCAGAAAATTATGGTCTCTGAAATGCAACAAATAGAGGATGATGCAGATAAAGTGGCATATGAATAGAATATCATGAAACATAAAAGCACTAGTAAAAATGAGCGAAAAGAAAAAAATTCTTTAAAAAAATACGCATATTTAAATTTTTTGTCACATAATATTGACGTATAAACTTTTAAAATAGAAACATTTCTGTCCTCCTTAGACCTTAATATTCTTCTCAAAAGACGTCGTCTTCCATATTTATTAATTTTGAAATTCATAGAAAAACACAATATCAACTACTTAGTTTTTAAAAAATATAACAGTTTTGATGTCTTCCTTCTGAAGAGTCTATGTTGGACTCTTCTGCTTACTATAAGATTAGTTGGCGGCCTTAAGGGAACAGTTGAATTGACTGAACGCTGAGCAACTAATACATGCACTAGTCGTGTAATACTCTTCTGTATTTACTTTTAAATATACAATATTTCTATAACAAATGTTTTGTTATTTCTTTCACTTGGTCACAACAATAATGTTTGTAAGGCTTTTGTATAACTTTAAATTTATCGGTTGATTTTTATGTTTAACATTATACTTACAAGTTATAAGAATCTTATAAATGTATATGATAATATTTCGACTGATTGAACTTGACACAGAGTAACTTGTAAATTTATTTGCATTTAAATTATTACAGGAATAATTTTGCTATTTTGTCAATATTCTAATTGAAATTTTATTAACGCAGTCATTTGAGTAGTTTCAATTTTCTTTTAAACTTCTGTCTTCCAACCTATTTTATTAAGGCTCATTTAGACTATTCCAAGCTGAACAATGGTATTAGGAATAGCTTTCACCTTTATGCTGTACCTTATTTTCAGTTTGAATTTTAAAGATTTCGGAGGTTTATGTTATTTTTAATTTAGAGAATCCTGTTTAGTGCAATATTATATGCA
Organism: Ascarosepion bandense; assembly: GCA_037127315.1. Classification (NCBI taxonomy): domain Eukaryota; kingdom Metazoa; phylum Mollusca; class Cephalopoda; order Sepiida; family Sepiidae; genus Ascarosepion; species Ascarosepion bandense. The sequence goes on from JBBBDQ010000191.1 coordinate 5,132,689, forward strand.
TGCATAATATTCTACTTGCTTTTGAGTTTATTTTTCTCTTTTTTAGCGATTGTCTCTTCTTTTTCCTTCACTTCGCATTGTATGATGAAACCCACTTCCATTATTCCTAGTTGATTATAATTTACATTCATGTATCAGTCAGTCTGTTAAGTGCCATACGTGATACACGCTTGGGCGATCATGTCTCGAAAGAGACATGACTGACTGGGCAGAACATTATCCCGCAGTAGGTTGCCATTATTTCTGCGGTAGACTGGTTGCCAACCAAGGCTATAGTACACAATCTGTTTTGCTATTTAACCCCTAACTTCAGGGAAGATACGGATTCTCAGAGGTATTTGCGTGTAAGTGAATGCACGGAACTCAACTGGAATTTGAAATCGGCTTCCCGATTTCTCGTTCCGAGTCGATGTCTATTGCACCACAACGCACATACATTCATGTATTGTTTAACTAATTTCTTGTTTTGGTAGTTGATTCCATTCATTGCTTCTCGTTTACATTTTTGCATTACAAACATGAAGTATATTTCGCTGACAAAATCCGTTTCTTAATGTTTGACTGAAAAGTGTGACCGTTTACATGAACACCTCCACACTCTTTTCCCTTTTATATTTGCAGTAAAACGATGTATTGATTCATACCAGCAATGAAAAGATAGAGGTTCTTTGTATAATGTTGCATTTAAATAGAACGTGGTTTGGCATTGTCATACGATCGTTTCTACTCACTGTTTCTACAAAACTTTTGTGCTAAAACTTCAACACATTGCCTAAGGTTTTATTTAAGAATATTAATATTTAAAATTTATCGAATTGTTTCGAACACTTTTTTTAATTCTATTATCACAAGGGAGTTCTTTTTCTGCGAAATTATTTATTTGTTTGGATATTCGATTTGTTTCATGTCTGGTATTGTTACTGATCCTCGAAAAATCTTTGGGAAACATCTTACAAAATTAATATTATATTCGTTAGTGGATTATTTCGTCTTCTGATTATCTCTGTCGTAGTTAGGTAGGTTAAAGTTACTGGAAAAAATTTGTTTTTAGAACAGAGACATCTTTATTTTCTTCTTTCTTTGCTGATGAGTGAAGATTGTTACATATTCCTACCGGTTTCGTATTGATTTCAACTTTTTCTTTATGCAGATATTCTGTGGAATATTAATTAGTTTTTGTGCATATACTCATCGTTGCAGCATTGTATCTAATAGAAATACATTTCAATAATATCGCAATTAATATCATTTCATTATTGCTACTGTCGTTATCATTGCTATCACTATTATAACTATTATTATTACTATTATTATAATCACTATCTTTATTATTAATATCATTGTCGTTACTATTACTTTTACTATCATTATTACTAGCGCTAACTCTATTATTAAAATTACTATTATATTACTTTAACCATCATCATTATTACTGTTACTGTTATTATTACTCTCATTATTATTACTATTACTATTATTATTGTTATCATTATTTGCATCACTATTATTATTACTACCATTATTATTAATGTTACTGTTACTATCAATATTATTAATACTAATACTATTATTATTTCAATAATTTTTATTATCATTATTTCTAGTTATATTAAAATTGTGAGCATTATTATTATTATAGTATGTTATACATTATATATTTGCTTTTACTGACAATCTCCCAATAAGCAGTGTATATTTTTATAAAATAATAGTGAAAATATTCCGTTCTATTATTTTGAGATTATCTATCTTTAAAATAGAATGGAATTAAAATGAATGAAAAACAAAGGCGGATATGATTTTAAGATTATCTGCCTATAGACAGCGAAGGGTGAAATGAGAAAATGAAAATGAAAGAATCCAAATTTGTTGGATGTATTCGTTATTTTTCTTTTACTTTAAGGTAATATTTAAATGTGTGAATTTAGCACCTTAGTAAAATGCGCCTGTAAATTCGGAAAATATAGAAATACACTGTATATAACGCGCGTGTGATCAAATCATTTGGTTTGCACTGATTTAAGAGTACTGACTAGAAACCAAAAACAGTTTTTTTTTCTGGAAAGTCACTTTGAAAATGTTTCTGAAACGAAAGAACAAAGGCTTCGATTTTGAATAAAAATATAAGTAAAAAGTTGATGTTTAGAATCTTAAACGAGTTTGCGTCTACATGATAGTCTGGCTTGTAGGCGAAGCAGTTTTGCCAAGAAGGCGTCAACAAAACTCACGCAAAAAAGGCGGCTATAGAGAAGCGTCTGATTCTAATGAGATAACAAGTTGCTTGAACGGATTATAAATGTACATAATAGATTGGCAGATCCATTATTAGGCTGAAAGTGAAATAGTTTCTTTGGAATTGAACTGGTTTTCGAAAATCGAATTAATGGAAGTAAGTCGTTTGAAAAAGAGAAAAGGAAGAAAATTCTTTGATATAATATGAAGATGTTTAATGCAATACAGTACAATACATGAAAAAGTAAAAAAAGGAAATAGATATTGCAAGGCACAGAAATGTTCGCATATCTAAAGATATAAGGAAGCATTGTCATAGAAGAATTAAGTATAGAAGAAAATAAAATAAAACGAGAGACGATGCACGGGATCTGATTGAAATAACGTGTGGATAGATTTGAACGAAGCAAGCGGAGATGAAAATGATATCAAGAAAGTATAGTGTTGAACAATACAGGAGGGAAAATGAAGAGAAAAGACATTCGATAGATGCGAAAGTAAAAAGACATTTAGATAAAGACAAAATAATTATTCATTTCTGCTTCGCTTTTCTCTTTATATTTGAAAATTAATGGAATCTTATGGTAATTATCCAATTCGATATTAACGGGATTGTATGATGATTACTTTATGGCCTAATGGATTAAGAAAGATGACGCTTTTAGATGGACCTACGCACGTTCTTAATATAGATAAATATGTGTGTATGTGGTGCGTTTGTCTCCCGATATGAGAGGGTTTGTGTGCGTTTGTGTGCAAGTATGTGTTTGTAAGAATACTTATTTAAAATTGAAGGTAAGTAAACATGTAAAAAAAAGTAAAAATGCATATATTTTTAAAAAAAATATAAATTCGTAGAGGTATCATACAAGTTTTCTCGGTCTGACCATGAATTTCATCCAGCAAATTAAATTTTTCTTTATTTGTTCAGTGTTTTTTTAATGGTATAGAGATGAGAACTTTTCAGCACAACATCGGTATATTGTAGGTGCTATTGAATAAGCAAAATTGTGTGAATGAATTGACACAGTGAAAATGTACACACTACTTTGTTTTAATTATTATTGACAGTTCTTTGTCTACTTCACTACTGTCCCATAAATAACTGAATATATATATATATATATATATATATATATATATATATATATAAGCAAACACACACAACAATGTAAATATATATTTCAATATCTTGAAAAGAAACTTGCGTGTATATATATATGTTTATACGAACTTCCACACAAATATAAGATATTCATAATTTATGTATATGTACGAATGTTTGCGTACGCTTATATACATGTATATATGATGATTTTCACTGTTAAAGATATAAATTACTCATGCAAATAATTAGATATATTTTGTATCCTATGAGTGTATGTTAATATCGTTCTATTTTTGTGTGTCTATATATTTTTACAATTGTATTTGATTCGTCTTTTTATCCATAATCATTAGAGTGGAAGTCTGCAAATATGTCGCTGTATATGCCGTACATTCATGTGATTGTTAATCCATTGTATATTGCATATAAAATGTTTTGCAGTCCAACAAACACGATAAAAAATAATCAAGGTTGATAAAATATAACGTTTTGTGAATTCTATTGGCAGCTTCATAGAAAAAAACTCACTTGCTGAAAACCATCGTTCATTCATAGGCAGAGATAATTGTAATTTAGACAAATGACCTTAACTTCGCTGTTGTCATTTCTTTTTTGTTTAATCTACTCAAAGAAATATTCATATCTCTAACATCATCTGTTAAGTTTTATTTTGTTCAAGATGCGAAGATGTGCTGTAAATTTATCGGCCTTAGTAAGAAGACAATTGAAAAATTCTCTAATATTTGGTCATTTTATCTGATTTTGGAAAATGGATCGCCTCGAGTTTTTCAGTAGTCCTGGTGTTAGTACAAAATAGCTGCTACCTTTTAATTTCAGTCACGTATAATTAAGCTTATTAATAAAATGGATATTGAGAAATCTCATTGGTGATATCAAATCGAATAATTTATTCGATATGAATTCCATTACAATACGATATTGAAACGCGATGCAATTCCTAATCACACAGATTATTGGATATGATAAAATGTTGACGTGAGAGGCCATTATGATGGCCTGCTGCGCCCGGGGCTGCATAATCTAGCGGATATATTTCCAGACTAAAAACGGTTGAGACCTCCGCTATCCACAAATTAGCAAAGTTATCTGGTAAAAAATTATGATATTCTTGATTCATGCACAGTTAGGCATGACCCAGAAAAATATATGCGGTCCATCAAGTCATTTTAGGAGAATCCATCACCCAAATTTTCTCTAAGGTGGTGGGGATATAAATTTTTCCTACTTGACACAAGGTCATAAACCGGGCTGATGAAAATTATTTGAGTTTCGATTTTAAGAAGATCGTGTGTCTTACTCTTTATTATCTCGCCTTCAGTAAGTCATAAACCTTTAAAAATTGACCTGTCTGCATAACTAAGATTGCACACATTGTTCAGCATCGCATAATTTAGAGCTCTCGTTGGGGAATTATTTTAGTTTAAATTTGCTGTAGATTTTGCTTCTCCAGACTCTAAAATCGAAATGTCTTCTGAAACAAATACAACGTTTGTATTTATACATATTTATTTTCTCATGCACATATTTTAAAAATCGTTCATAATTTAAATACATTATTTTGCACATATACATTTAATCAGATATTTATACACACTTACATCTAAAATAAACATCTCTTGCTTTTATTAGAGGTGGCACACATACATATAAACAAGTAAAAGTTTCTACATTTAAATTGAATATATATTGCTTTATTACACGTGACACGTATCTGATAATGAAATCAAGCCCTAATCAACATTCCAATTTACTAACACTTTACATATTTTGTTTAAAAAAATCCCGGAAGATGCTAAATAAATGAAACATGTTAGATTTCAGACACATTTCTTACCTCTTCTTTATTGATTATATCATCTTGTCGGAATTAAATCCATATATTCAGCTTATACTCACATTCATACATACATACATACATATATGTTACAATATGGGTGAAAACTTACTTGAAAATACTTAAATGGAAGGACCGACCCTACACGCCGTATTCACCACACACTGCCCAGCCCGATTCTCATTCGTTCCGATCGATGGCACATGGTATGGCAGAGCACAATTTTCATTTTTATGAAGATACAACACAAAATGGGTCGGCTCGTGGTTAGCCTCAAAAGATGTGTCGTTTTTTTTTTTAATCGTGTCATCTCAAGTAAGGCATTCCACTGCCACTATAGCGCAGGGGGTTACATAGAGCGATAGGGTATAGGAAATGTCAAGAAGGAGGTTGATAGACGAATTAGGATGTACATAGGGAGAGAGTTGGAGAGAGTGGGTGTGAGTTAGTGTATTAGGAGGTGTCTATTGACCTTACATTTAAACTCCTGGAGGTTGTAGACGTCGAGGAAGCATACGGTAGGGAATTCCACAGGCGGGAAGTGCGAGGAAAGAAGCTGTTGGAGTAGAAATTGCGGACGTGAAATTCAAATGCGGGCAGAAAAATGGGAAGAGTAGTGGCTAGTAATGGACAATAATTTCAGTGATATGTTTCTTCCTTAATTTTCTAAATAAAACAATAATTTTCAGAAAAGATCAACGAGAAATTATTCAAGGTCCTAGCACACACACACACACACACACACACACACACACACACACATGTACAGGACACACGCACACTCACACACACGCACACACTCACACATATATATATCTATGTAATGTAAAGGTTGAATGGTCTTGAACAATGAAACGATGAAACGATTGTTCATATATATTAAAATTTTGTACAGTTATTTCTTCCTAACCTTTAGTAATTTTGTCATCATTCATGCGTTAATGAGGTTCACGAGAAATTCTTCGAATTTAAAGAAAACCAGCAACATAATTTAATATGGATTGAAAGATTGTTTCAAAAGTCACAGTTGAAACCGTGACGTCAAGTTTAGTTTTACTTCGTTTATTTAATATGTATTTGTACATGATGCACGTGTCCATGTACGCTGCTGTTGTGATCTTTTAAAATTCAAGCACTTATAGTTCAATATTTTTTATGAATGTTCTCATCCATACTCAGAAGCAGCAACGAATTCTTTGATTACATAAAATTAATAGCAGTATTTTTCTTTGAAATTTGTATTGTGTAATGCATTAATATATATGATCAATGGCGAAACATAATGTCAAATTATTGTGCAACATGCCCTTTCCATCCTAACCAACTTATGTGTATCTCTGCATATGTATTTGTTAATTTGTCTTTTAATGAGATGTGTAAAATTCACATTCTGATAGATAGATAGATAGATAGATAGATAGATAGATAGATAGATAGATAGATAGATAGATAGATGTGTTTGTGACCAGTTTCTGACAGAGACAACCGAAAGAAAAAGAAACAAGAAAGATGAATGTCAAAGTTTGTAGCCATATCGCAGTGTATGAAAGATTTTTTTTTGTATTTTTCGATATCTATAGCCATTTACCGACTTTTCACCCTGACAATAACATTTTGTTACTCACCATATTTGAAACCTGCAGTTTTTCTGAAAGATTACCGTTTCTTCTAGATAACTTAATTTTTCCTAAATAATCACATTCGACGTCAGTCAGTTTGCGCCTGTGAAGTTGGGATGAATTTTGTCGGAGCACCATTAAAGTAGAATTAATTTTTCTTTTAACAGGCACAAAAATCAGCAAAGGCGTCATCAGACTTTTATGAAGAGAAGTACAGATTTTTGAGGTTCGTTAACTCAACTCTATTAAGCCACTATTTATCACTCCTATGAGGAGAAATATATAGTGGAAAGTACATAATACCCTTGACTTAATAATGAGTTTTCCACAAATTACATACGAGAAAACAGGATTTGTTTAAGTAATTGCAAATTCTAGATGAACTTTATAATGATGTATCTTTTCTGAACGTGAGCTGTTATAATTCTCTATAACTTCCTGTCTTTTGTTGTTATAACTTTTGATACAGTACTATCTCATATATCCTTGTTCTGCCAAGCACGGATAAACGTGTTTGGCAGATTATTATCCGTGTAAAACTGCTTCACTCGCTTTCATTATATACTGTGGTTATTAAAATACCTATACACTCTTTCCTCATCATATGCCTCTTGAAATTCAAATATCCCTTTCAAATTAAAAAAAGCTATCCTTTTGGTCCACATTTTCCTTCATCATTATTCATCTGTACAGTCCATGGCATTCTCTGTCGCTTCAAAACAATTTCTTTGGAGACTTCGAGTCAATTCTTCTAGTTAGCTTACCGTTAATTTTCTTTTAGTTTGTCCATATTTTTCGTTGTGGTGCAGTGGATATAGGCACGGAACGAGTGATCGGGGTGCCGAGTTCAAATTCTAATTGAATTCCGTGCATTCACTTATACGCAAATACCCTTGGGAAAGGTATTAATCTGTATTTTCTCTCCAGTTATGGGTTAAAAAATAGGACAGATTGGGTTCTATAGCTTTGGTCGGCAACCAGTCTACGGAAAAAAGCAATGGCAACCTACAGCGGGATAATGTTCTGCCCAGTCAGTCATGTTCGTTTCCAGACATTATCACCCAAAGCGTGGATCACGTATGGCACTTAACTGAACTGACATTCTTCGAACTATTTCAAGAGGCGCGGCGATTCCTTTATAGCCGTTCATAAATTTGACAGATTGTCAACGAATAATGTAGAAAAAGAAACTAATTCCTTATTCTGCAATTGATTTAGAAAAATATGTGCATCAGAAAATTCGTTTTGGAGACTAACCGAAGTGACGACTTGTGTTGGTGTGTGATGAAATCAAAATATAAGTGAAGCCAAATCACTTGATTTATTTACTCGTAGTTTAACAATATCTCTCTGTCTTAATATATATATATATATATATATATGAAAAAAACACAGAAGGGGTTATGTACAAATCAGAGCTACAAGATATAGATAACAAAGAAAAGCATATGTCTGCTAAAACCAGTTTTAAAGATAGATGGAATAATGATAAATCTACATTGAAATTGAAAACCAACAAACATTTTACCAAACTGTCTAGCCCGTGCAAAAATTTAAATCTGAAAAATGAAAAAGACTCTGAAATAACTTGGAATATAGAGAAAATAGACAAACCTTACAAGAGTGTCAATTCATGCAGAGTATACCAGGAGGGAAAGTTTGCTATTATGTTGTTCCCAGAACGAAAACATTACTAAATGATGGATCAGAAATTAAGTCAAGAAATTATACATACCTATAAATACATACTAGAACCATACAAATATGAATAAAAATTTTGTATGATCATTGATTATCTCATCCCTAACCGAGAAAATTTTCGGTTATTTGAAAATTTCAGTCGCGCGTTTGAAAAAATCTCAGTTAGTGCATTTGAAAAAGAGAAGAATCAATTATTGAAATTAGCATGAAGATACAGAAAGTTTTAAACCTAGGTTTTGGAAATAACTCACTTCCAAATAAAAAACTATATAAATGTACTAAACACTTTTTTGTACAACAGTGCACTTGCCTAATATAGTTATGATAAAAAGTATCTATGTATCTATCTATCTATCTATCTATTTATCTATCTATCTATCTATAATTGGGAAAAGCATCAATAAAAATATTCTCGTTTCTTTATTGATTCATTAGAGTCAATCAATAAACAAGATAAAAATTAATCGCTTTTAATTTTCTTATAGCCGAACTTAAAGACTAACCTGAAGTGAAGAATTATTAGAAATTAAATATTTCATATAAATAGTATTGACATTTTATACTAAAATAATTTTTCATTTAGTGAAACACCCTAAAATCAAATTTTTTATTGAAAAGTGGAAATAATGGATTCTATAGATAATTATAAAGAAAATTAAAACAGTGAAATTTGAAAACACAAACAATTATTGTAATGATAATAATCAATTTTTGAAAGGTATATATTATATAATGATTATGTGTAGCGAAAACGATCGTTTTAAATTTTCAACGATATTTACGAAAACTTGCAATTTAGCTGTTGTTCTTTCCTTCATAGCGCCAAGAACTTCACTTCTTTTTTTACGCTAATAAAACATGCTGCTAACATGAGCGCCTTTTGGGCGTGTATTTGGTGAAGATTGGTTAAATAAATTTTAAGAATTTATAAAAAAAAGCCTAGAGAGAGCATTTTTTCCTAAATTGTAACCCATGGTTTTGAGGAAAATGTGGGAGAAAGTTGAACTCACCGATCTGAGATTTTGCACAATAATACTGCCATGTTTCGGGTAAATCCTCTTCGTTTGCATTATGCAATTGTGCTGTGTGAACAAGATTAAGTGAAAAGAACATTGAATCATTTCAAACCCAAATAAATTTTAGTGATATTAGATTGATAACCTAAATTCAAATTACAACAAATCTGCTTATGCATTAGAATATATTATAATGGAGTATGCCCTGTGTAAGTCAATGTACGATAGAATAAGATTCTGCTTTTTATAACTCACAAATCCGAATAGCAAAAAACAATTTTCTTGACAAAACATCTTTCAATATCGAATTATTTACAAAATTATAAACACAGTTTGAGTATATATCAGTCAGTTAATTGCCATACTTTATACACGTTTCGGTGAACATGTCTCTTTCGAAACATTACTAACTGGGTAATTGATTGTCACGCAGTATGGTGCCATTACTTTTTGCGGTAGACCGACTGCAAATCAAGGCTACAGAAACCAATCGGTCCTCCTATTCAACACCAAGCTGGAGAAAGAAGAGATGAATTAATACTTTTCCCGGGATTATTTTTGCGAAAGTGAATGAAATTTAAGCACAAATATAATGAGTATATATGTAGGTTAACAGATTTTATGTTAGGCAAGTTGACAATGATAAATGGCAGCTTCCCTCAAAATAAAAAATAATATTAAAAAAATGTAGATATACATTTGAGGTGTTGTTTAATCTAAGTGTTATTAGTAGACATCGGCACTGATATATATTTTGATATCATTACAGAATCCGTGTTAAAATTCAGCCGTTTCATCAGCGTTAACTCATGTTATATTCATATGTTTATCAGGAAAGAAGTTCAAATATGTTAATGTTATAAAGAGAAAACTGTTCAGAAACATCATTTTCTCTCGGACTCTTTCTCTCTCTCTTTCTCTCTCTCTCTCTCTCTCTCTCTCTCTATATATATATATATATATATATATATATATACATACCGAGAGATAGAGGGTTACATACATACTTACATACATACATACATACATATATATATATATATATATATATATATATATATATATATATAATCCACTTTTTCTTGAGGTGGTTTCATTCTATTATTATATTGTATACTCCACACCTTTTTTGTTGCATTTTATGACCCGATGTATTGCGCGTTGCTCAAATTTTGATGAGGTTTGTATGTTTTTCAAATATTGGGGTGGACGTTTGCTGTTAATTATTTTAGTTTTCTTTGAGATTTATTTTATTTTATCATTTAGTCAAAATTCTACTTGATGATTCGTAGAATTGAATCAAAATCGCTGAAAACCATTTTGAAGTAAACAAAGAAGACGTAATCAAGTTTCGCATATCACTGTAAAAATAAAAAAAATAAATAATAGATTATGGACAGCAAAAAATGAATGATTCCCAAAACGGAATAAATTTCACGAGCGAGTGTGGAAAATAACAAATAATCAAACACGCACTTAGAAGACTTTCTGACTTGCTCATCGACCACTTTATTTTAGTCAGAAAGGTAAACAGATCTCGATATGTAAAATCACAAATTTATTCACCTGAAGAGAGCCTATTTTGGACTCAAAACACGTGTAGCGACACAACTACAATTATGGACAATTAATATATTATACAAAAAGGAAGTAATATTAAAAACAATACATCTACACTCAGAACAAAATGTCCAGGGCTTTCGCACTTTTTCTTATAAATATATCGATATATATAGATATTGACAAAAATGACTTCTACCCATCTACTAATGAACATACACTAAACAACGCATAAAACACACAACTATCACCAAGGGAAACATAAGTATAATTAAATACTGCCGAAAATCAATATAATACCACAATATAGATAAAAAAACGCTAGAATAATAATAATAATAATAATAATAATAATAATAATAATAATAATAATTACATTGGGCAATGTGCAAACATTATGGAAAATCTGTAAACAAACACTGGTATGAACATCACCCAGCACCGGTTACAGAAATAGAAGATGTAACCATTCTATGGGATTACACCATCTACACAGACAGAAAAATTGAAGCAAACAGGCCAGACATTATTGTTAAAAACCAGAAGGAGAAAACTTGTCTATTAATTGATATGGCTTGTCCAGCGGATTGCAACATAGCAATCAAGGAATTTGAAAAACTGTCAAAATATAAAGACCTGAAAATTGAAATAGAAAAAATGTGGAAATTGAAAACAAGAGTTGTGCCAGTGATAGTAGGTGCACTTGGAATGATACAAAATGGAACAAAACAACACATTGAAAGAATCCCTGGAAATCCCAGCTTAAGAGATATACAAATAATTGTCTTATTAAGTACAGCCCACACACTAAGGAAAACTTTATCTATGTAATGCTAGGGATGATAGGGAAGATAGAATAACATGAAATGGACTCATAACAACACGCCACAACCTGCCTTAGGTCTCCCCGCAGACTTGGTTGGTAGTGAGACTAAAGCAGAAATCGAAATATGATGAAAAATGACATAATAATAATAAAGAACGTCATGAAATCGTTGACGATCCCACTAAAATTCCTGCATGGATGACTAAAGGAATTACATTTCTTCTACCCAAGAATAGTGACAGAAACAACCCGAAAAACTACAGACCAATTACATGCCTTCCGACAACATATAAACTATTAACATCTATTTTAACAAAACAGACATATTTCTTCTTAGAAATAAATGACATGTTACCGCTTGAACAAAAAGGGTGCAAACGTGGACGTTACGGATGTAAAGACCAATTGCTTATTAACAAAATGATCCTGGAAAACTGCTACAGTTCAAAGAAAAATCTTAGTACTGCCTGGATAGATTATAGTAAGGCATTCAATAGTGTGCCACATCCCTGGATTTTAAAGACTTTAAGTAGATACAAGATATCACCCGTCATCATCAATTTCATCAAACAGTGCATGTCTGTATGGAAAACAACCCTTTACCTCAATCATATCAATGGAACGTATAAGTCTGATGAAATAAACATCAAAAGAGGTATATTTCAAGGTGATTCTTTGTCTCCCTTACTATTCTGCATATCAATAATACCACTAACCAATCAACTTAATAAGACAGATTGTGGTTATAAAATAGGCCAAAAGAAAATAAGCCATCTATTTTACATGGATGGCGTAAAGTTTTCTACTAAGAATGATAATGAGCTGGAAGGTCTTCTGCAAGCTGCAAAATGCTTCAGCGAAGACATTGGAATGAAATTCAATTTGAATAAATGTGCTAAAGCTACAGTTTTCCGTGGATCAATACAAGAAACATCCCCAATTTGCTTAGATCCTGCTGTAATAATAAAATAATTGAAACCAGAAGAAGCTTATAAATACCTAGGTGTAAATGAGTGTGCAAACATTCACCATAAAAAATGAAAGAAATAGTGCGTAAAGAGTACTATAGAAGGCTACGAATTATATTAAAAACTGAATTGACTTCTCAGAACAGAATTATGGCCATTAATAGACTTGCAATCCCAGTTGTCCAATATAGTTTCAACATCTTAAACTGGACTCTAAACGACATCAGGCGAATAGATTCTAAAAAAAGAAAGCTTCTTTCTAAGCTTAAAATGCATCATCCAAAGGCTGATGTAGACCGTCTATACATACCCCGTAAAGAAGGTGGAAGAGGTCTTATTCAGCTAGAATTGTCATACATCACAACAACTATTGGCTTTCTAACATACATAGAAACAACAAAGGATTGGATGATAAAATTGGTCAGGCAACATGAAGAAAGAAAGAAAAATATTCAATAATAAAAGAAGGCAGTAAATACAAACAAGATTTACAGTTAGTAGATTCTGTAGAAAAGCAAAACAGAAACCAAGAACCAACTATTGCGGCAAAAATATGAGAATGAAATACAAAGATAAAGCTCTTGAACTAATGAAACAGCGCTGAAACAAACATCTGCATGCCAATATCCAGAACGTGCCAATAAATCCAATCATCGATGGTTATGCGCATCTGGATTAAAGTCTGAGACTGAAGGCTTTATTTTTGCAGCGCAAGACCAGTGTTTTCACTAGAAACTTTCAGGCAAATATTATGCATAATAATATGGATCCAAAATGCAGGTTTTGTGATAAACACTAAGAAACAATAGACCATCTAATCTCAGACTGTTCTGTACTTGCCCCAAATGAATATAAAAATCGCCACGATAGAGTTGGGCAATATTTACATTGGACAATGTGCAAACAATATAGAAAATCTGTAAACAACACTGATATGAACATCACCCAGCACCGGTTACAGAAATAGAAGATGTCATCATTCTATGGGATTACACCATTTACACAGACAGAAAAATTGAAGCAAATAGGCCAGACATTATTGTTAAAAACCAGAAGACATAATTGTTAAAAACCAGAAAACTTGTCTATTAATTGATATGGCTTGTCCAGTGGATTGTAACATAGCAATCAAGGAATTTGAAAAACTGTCAAAATATAAAGACCTGAAAATTGAAATAGAAAAATGTGGAAATTGAAAACAAGAGTTGTACCAATGATAGTAGGTGCACTTGGAATGATAAAAGATGTAACAAAACAATACATTGAAAGAATCCCTGGAAACCCCAGCTTAAGAGATATACAAAAATTGTCTTATTAAGTACAGCCCACACAATAAAGAAAACGTTCTCTATGTAACGCTAGGGATGATAGGGAAGATAAAAAAAAACATGAAATGGTGCCATAACAACACGCCACGACCTGCCTTAGGTCTTCCCGCAGACTTGGTTGGTAGTGCGATCATGGCAGAAATCGAAAGGTGATGAAAAATGACATAATAGTAATTATAATACTGATGATGATGATGATGATGATGATGATGATGATGATGATAAAATATTTGAGGAACGCATTTGGTCGCTATGATGGTGAAGAAGCATGTGAACTCACAGGCATATGCACAATCAACAATCTAACAAACTTCATTAAGAAAAAAAATACAGGTTTATAAAGGAAAGAGGACATCTTAATTCTAGTGCAAAAGTAAAACAACAGAAATAATAATAATAATAGAAGTAATAAAAATTTCCAAACCATAGGATTTACAATAGATATAAAATCCAATCAAAATAGTGAATTTCTTAAATATAACTTTCGACCTAAATAAACACTTCAAAAAGAAAAGGAAATAATGGGTAAAATTAGGCATATAAATACTTACGTTGCTATCTAAGCACTAATTAAAATAAGCAAATGAATAATTTAAATATAACAGAAACTTAAGTAAATAAAATATAAATATTAAAAAAAATCAAACAAATATTAAACATACCCACCAATACGCAGGTGTGTAAATGTGCATAAATGTACACACAAAGAATATACCAAAAACAAATCTACCAGTGACTCGATTTTGATTGAGTTTCAGTGAATCGTCTTGAAGAAATGAATAAAACTGCGCAGAAGACCATCCGAAATTATATATGTCGTTGATTTTTGACGCACCCAGGCTATTGATTAGAAATTTCGTTTTACATGAAAGGTTCGGACTTTGATCTAAAAGTTACCCGATTTTGGTTGAATTTGCCTAAGGCGGCCATGAGTAAAGAAGTTCGTTATTTCTAAGCGTTTCGGTGATTTCTGCCATACCCTTTAAACTGATTCTAAACATTTTTGTATATTTCAAAGTTCCATGTCATGAACGCCACAAGACCCAATTTGGGCTGGAATCGGACCAAGGTTTTTGAAGGAGTAGGGCTCGTTAGAATGAAAACTCACAATCATATATATATATATATATATATATATATATATATATATATATATATTTCGCACTTAATCATTAACTGCATCTGTATCAAATATATAAAAATATGTTCATTGAAGCATCTATATCAATTATTTTTGTAAAAATAAAATAATTAAGTCAGCGCTAACCAAGCAGAAACTTCTAAATATTCAAAACTTAAAAATTCGTGGCATATCTCGAAAATCTAACAGTCTACCACAAAATATAGCGAAAAAGTAAAAGAACAAAAAGAAATAGAGAAAAAAGGCTAATGAGCAAGTGTCAAGTAAAAAAGACATTGACTAAAACAAATGATTACAACAACTTACTCATAAACATATCCACGTACATGAAAGAAAAAAAAAGAAAAGTGAAAGAGGAAAAGTGAAAGGAAAATGATAACGATAGCCTACACGTACGGACATCCGCACAGAAGAAGGCTTGCACGGGAACGCACAAACGCACACACGTACACAAATATACCGAAAAACCTGATACCAACAAGTTGAGAAGACAGATCCTTGTCTTACACATCTTTTATTTTGTATATCAGGTGAATTTTATTTCCTGTCCGTATGTAGGCAATTTGCTGCCATTATATATTCTGGATCATTATAATGTCTTTCCTGAATATTTTAAGGTAAATACGCAGTGCTAAAAGAACTTTGTAGCGTACTTTGTTCAATGCCTTTGCGCAATCTATAAAGTACAGAACAACTCCCTCTGCATTTGTATTGCTTTTTCTGATAACATTCAAAGCCTGTAACTATCTGATGTCTTTGACGAATAAACGCTGGTCTTGTCCTATTTCTAGTCTGATGATGTGTTTCCTTATGTGGCTCATGAGGAAGATATGAAAATTGATTTGCATAGGTCAACAAGTATGTCACCACTGTTCTAGATTTCTTTTATTATTTCTGTGATTTCGTCTACCCTGAACTCGTCTAAGACTTTCAGCATCTTTATTACTATTCCGTCTGGCTTTGCTGCTTTGTTTGTTTTTTTTTTCAATTCTGCCGGCGCAGCTTCCACTTCGTTTTTTGATATTTCTGGTTCGTCGATATTTCTCTGTATTGCTGGTTGTTTTCTTTCGTCGTGGAAGAATTCTCCGATATATTCGTTCTATCTCTGAAGTATGTCCTTTTGTTTCAACTCATCTTTCCGTTCTTGGATTTTATGCATTCTGTTGATGAGCATTTTTTTGGTGCTGTTAGTTCTACTACTTTGTTATTAATCATATGTCCTTCATTTGTGTTTTTCTGCACATTTTTCTTTGATATATTCTAGTTTAACCTGTCTACAATTTTTGGTTATATCTTTCTGTAGTTTTCTCTGTTCCCTTCCGTGTCTTGGCATTGTTATGTGTCTGCTTTTTATTTTACCAAGAATTTCATTTGTCATGCATTCCTGAATATTTGTAGATTGTTAGGTAAATGATTTGGTTTTTCCTTTCTTCTTCTGAGCTTTTCCATGTCCATAATCGTCGTGGATATTTTTAGAACCTTGTTTATTACTTGGTAATTTACCTTGCACCAGTGGACACATTTTCTCCACGTTCGTTGTGGATGCTTCATTCAAATTTGCTAGCTATTTCTTCTTACCTCTTCTTGCCTACTTTGTCATTCATGTTTCAAAAGATAATTATAATTTTTTGTAATTTACCATGAACTTTGGTGTTTTCTAACACAGCGCCGTAGTTCGTGGGAAGAAGCTATTTGATTGGAATACGGAGGTCGTGTGGTTGGTTTGCTGTTATGTCAGTCGTATTGCATGTCCCAGCTGTGAAGGGCATACCTGTGAACTCTGTCCGAGCACATTCCATGGTAATAGCGATAGAGCGGTGAGAGACTCGCTACATCCCATTTGCTAGAGTGGGTTTGAAGTGTGGAAAATAATGCTCCTCGAAGAAGGCCTCCGACACACTTTAAGCTTTACGAAGACTGGTAAATCAGAAGAGAGGTCAGCTGCTAAACTCTGGTCACCCAGATTTTTGGAGGTGCTCCCATATATCGCCGTATCATTGGCATAGATGTTTATAAATGATCAGACTACATTTGGTAGAACATTTATGTAAATCAGAAAGACGGTTAGTCCAAGAAGTGACCCCTGGAAGTCGCCTGAATTGTCCACCAGAGCCTGTTAATATATTCCTTCAGAGATATACCTGTTCGGAAAGATTTTATAATACAGAAAACACTTCCAGTGATTCCATAGTCGGATATCTAGTGTCGTAAATCTTTGTACCACTCTTTGTCGAAAGCCTTCGATATATCTAAGTAAGATATTTCTGATATGTGTGTCGTCAATGGCCTGAATATTTCTGAGTGTAAAGTTAGTTAGGACGTCAGCAATGGATCGGGTTGATTGAAACCTGTATTGCTCGTCGCACAAAATACTGTTATTCAGATGTTCGATGAACTTATCATTCATAATGGCATCAAAATATTTACTGATAATACTGAGGAGACTAATGGGTCTATATTGAGAGAGGTAGAATTGTTTGCCCGTATTCTAGAAGACCAGGCATATGCATGTCCTCTTTCACATGTTTGGGAAAGTTTTCTCTTTCAAGCAGCAGTTAAATAATTTGCAAGAATTGGGGATATTGATTGATATTCTTAACGTCGATCACTAAAATTTTATCAGAGCCAGTGAGTTTTTTGTGTCGAAGTTTTAAAGTCTTTTACTTAAATGAGTATATTACTGATTTTGCTTAGTGCGAGGTGGAAGTTGGTGGGGATGGATTTTGTCATCTAACGTTTACCTTGAGGTAAAATCGAGATAAAGAGCTTCGCCTTATCTTTCGAAAAATATGACCTCGGAGCCATTTATAATAGTGAGCACAGCCACTTTTCTTCCGTTCATAATTTAGTTGGTGTTTGTTCAGAGTCCGCAAGATTCAATTTGTTTCTTTTCCATCTTGATTTGAATAGCTCGTGAGTCGCTGTATTTTGCATTTTACAGAACTATTTTTCAATGATTGCGAGAGAGTCTGAAAAAAATTAAGGGCCAGACTACAAAGCTACATAGGATAGATTTTGAAGTAGTGGTTTCCGTGTGATAAAGCTGCATCACATTTTGGGATGAACCAGCGCTGACTGTTTGGTCTGTGTAGAATTTTTATTGGCGTATAAAAGACTCGATCCCAGAAAGAAGTCATTCGGAGATTCAGTCATTCATTTAAGTGCCATACGTGATACACGCTTGGGCGATCATGCCTCAAAAGAGACATGATTGACTGAGTAGAAGATTTTCTCGCAGTAAGTTGCCATTACATTCTGTGTTTGAGTGGTTGCCAACCAAGGGTACAGAACCAAATCTGTCCTCTTATTTGACCCATAACTGGAGGGAAGAGATGGATTAATACCTTTCCCACGGAATTTTGCGCGCAAGTGAATGCAAGGAATTTAACTATCAGTTTTGAAGGCAGTATGTTTGAAGTAGGTTGGGAGATGAGATTCCGTCATATAGGACCGAATGCAGTCTCAGCAGCCTTTTCGCAGCGAAAAAATGTTCTATAGAAAAGTATATCAGGGGATATCCTTGTTCTAGAGTCAATCTGGGCAGGGACCTACCAGTTAGGAGTAAAACATTTGAGGTATATTTGTCGAGATAGGATGTTAGAAAAAATTCCAGGTGATTCGGTTGCTCTCTTGTCGCACCCATCTCAGTTGTGGTTTCTTCATAAATCATTCTCTTTCCCTGTCTCTCTAAATATATATATAGAGAGAGATAGAGTGTGATAGATAGAAAGAGATATTTATAAATATATATATATATATATATATAAAAATGGAGAGTTGTGCTTATACATCTCATTTTTTAATTTATTATTTATACTTTATTTTTAATAAATAATCTTATTTGATTAGATGCTCCGATTTTCTTTTATAATTAAGCAGTATATTTATTTAAATAACTTAGCCTGAGTAATCGAGAAATCTTATTATGAAAGTATGCGTCCCCCGGCAGGATTCGAACATGCGTCCCCGAGGAGAAAACTTCATTACATCTGACACAACTCTTAACTGCTCGACCACGAGAGCTTTTAAACGCACATTTTTCTAGACATTTTAAAATGTTCAAATTTACTCTGTTTTTGTATACTAATGTAATAAAAGACATTGTATTTACATTTTTTATGAAATCCATTACGAAATCGATTAACTCCTACACATTTTGTTTACACATTTATAGAAAGATCTCTCTCTCTCTCTCTCTTTCTCTTTATATATACATATATAGTCATCCGCAAACCGTCTCGTTTTGCTGTATAACAACGGCTAGACATCCCTATATATATATATATATATATATAGAGAGAGAGAGAGAGAGAGAGAGAGACAGACAGACAGACAAACAGACAGACAGACAGACAGACAGACAGACAGACAGAGAGAAACAGAAACACAAACACAAACACAGAGTGCCTGCGCATATGTATGTTTGTGTGTGGAAATATATACATTCACACAGTCGTACATGCTTGATTACTTGTTCCAAACACATAAACTTCTGATATTTTTTGATAAAATAGTTCAAAAATATAACTTTCGGAAAATACATTCTCATAGTATGTGTTCTTTATAAGAACTCATTTATTGATGACATATTCGTTTTCATAATTATATATACATGCATCATATTTTTTTAAATATAAATTTATTTTATGTGTATATTTACTGATATTAATTATAATTAAATAGAGAATCATTGCTTGTTTGGTATATCCTTTGGTGGAGATTTACATATTATGTTCGTGTATGCAATAGTTGATACTTTTGATAATGCTATTGTTGCCTAAGCGGGAAAGAATCGCAAATAAAGGATAAATATCTAAGTCGTTTACCTTCAATGTGTTCATTTCTTTTCACTTTGTTTATCCCTTTGATTAGAACCATAAAAACCGTGTAGGATTATCTCTGTTGTCCAGGAAGATGCTAACCATATATCTTTCAAATACCATGAAGAATCGATATCTGATAACGAGTAATTACGGAAAACGGAGAAAAGACATATAATTAAATTACGAAATTATAAAAAGAAGAATGCATTAAAAACCAAAAGTCAGTATTCTGCAAAATAGATACTTGGTATAAAGTCTGGCTACTATTGATAAGAAATTGTTTATAGCCTTTGGTAACTAAAAGTAAAATTACCATAGGCGCTATAAGTAGCGAATATTGGCTAACTTAAATTATAATTGGTGAATATATACAAATTATTAAAATTAATTCTTCCACGAAATACTAATGTATGACAGTAGTTTACTAATGTATTTCACTTAGACTGCTCGTGTACTTTTGTTTTAATCGTATCACCCAGAACAAGGCAGTAACGCCACTGAGGTGCAGGGGGCTACATAAGAGTAAAAAGATTAGATAGGAAGAGAGTAAACAGAAAGAAGGACCAGTTAAAAGGTGTAAAAGATGGATAGGAATACAGGTGTAATGACAGTTGCAAAGGTAGAGAGAAAAGAAAATATATACTGGGTGATGTAGAAAGAACTAAAGTGTTTAAGAGATGGGTATTAAAACTGCATTTAAAATTTCTGAAGGTTGTAGCCGTTAGGAAAGCAAGAATATGGAAGAGAGTATACTATTCTAAATCAAAAATATTACCTCGCAGCGGCAAACATCGGTATAATGAAAGTGTTAGCTCATTAATCGTAAATTATATTAAAAATAACTCGTTGAATCATGGAGGTAGAATGAACGCAGTCATAAGCTAAAGGATAGTTAAATCCTTAACTAGTGCATATATAAAGCGTAATTTTATCAATAATATGTGTGGATTTAATGACAATATATACAAATGTATGTGGTTCTAATGGAATTTTTAATTTCCTAACAAAAAGCAAATCAAATTTTTGGCAATTTTTCTAAGAGATGAAAATTATAGATTTTTTAAATAATTCTTAGACTAAATAAATGTCATTTTTACCAATGTCGTCATTCTTTTCTGATTAAAGAAAGAAAAGTTGTATTATCATCAACCAAAATAAATAAATCAGTATATTAGTATTTTCTTGTTATTTTTCGAGATTTTATGACGGTCGGAATTCTCTTCGATAGAATGTGTCACTAACGAAAATCTCTATTCTCTTTTAAAGGTTGTTCCAGCATTCTAATATAACAAACGACCACCAGCCGTGCATAAAGGAGATCAGTCAAGGTCAATTTTTCAAACGATGTATTTTAAGTTGATTGAAATTGAAATGCCATTTAGCAGTATTTTACTCTATTTTCAGTGTGTGGCTATTATATATATATATATATATATATATATACATATATATATATATATATATATATATATATATATATATATATATATGCTATCATTATTGATTTCATAATCGATAATCAAAGAGACATCAAGTGAAAATATTTATTACTTGTGAACAAAAAATGTTGCACGTATCCTAATCAGGTCTGCATATATTATATATTCCTAGCTTGTGAATAAGGAGTGTTTTCTTTAAATTTAATTATACTCTCATTTTTATCTTCGTGCCAACCAAATTTTAAGCGTTGTTTCCACCGATTTCAATATTTTTCATTAGTTTCTCCTTCAAATTTTACAATGCCATTTGAAATGTCCTAATTGTGATGCATATTGTATTATTTAACTCCGTTGGCAATTTTATTTGCTAAAGATATTGTATACCATTGGTAATAAAATTACGATAGTGTAATGTATTTCGATGGGATATTATACACCAGCCAGCTATTTTTGCGCCATTGTGTTATATTTGCACGGTGTACTGGCATATTTATTTTTAAGCAAAGACTAGTATACACTTGCCCTAAAAAATGACGTCAATTGTTAGAAAATGCTAATAGCGAGATGCAATTAAACAAAAGTTTTGAAACAAGGTACTGATTTTCAAAAAAGAGGGGATAAAAGATTTCCAAATAAATAAAGACCAATGAACCGTTTTATTAATCCGTTCCCCACCGTTTTTTAAACGTTCAATGATATATATGATCCATCGATTACTCCTGGTTTTATATAAACCACTTATTTTTCAGTATCTTTTAATTAAAAAAAATTGGTGTCTTTAATATAGCAGTTGTTTTAGAAACAAAGATGAGTCCTAACTTTTACAGGGTACTTTTTCATCAAAAACATCGTTGTCAAGAAAATTCTTCAATACTCTCAACGTTCGCTGTCAAAAGTGCACTAAGCAAATCACTTACAGGTAGCTTTTCTTTTCTATTTTATCCCAACTCACCCCGTCAACAGTGAAATGGATTTATCTCTCTGGAGAAAATATTTAGCAACAAAACAACTGTGGCTCTGTTGTTGAATGCTTTGTTGAATGCCACTCTTAGTTTGGTCACTGTCAGTTGGTCACCTTTCGGTGAGCTCGCTCTGTACCAATTTTTTCTCCCCACGTTGTGTTTCAGTATCCGCAGGAATCACGGTGAAGAACTGTCGAAAATCACACTTATCTCGCCTCTCTCCTGACTTTTTTTTTTTTAATCATCTCACCCCAAGCAAGGCATTCCACTGCCACTATTGCGCATGGGGCCACATAGGGGAAGGTAAAGAGAAGGAGTGGATAGACATAGGGAATGTCAGGAGAAAGGTGACAGATGAGTAAGGATAGCGAGGATGAGGGTCGGGCAGATGGGAAGAGTGCTTGATAGAATGGGAGCAGGTTAGTGTGTTAGGAGGTGTGTATTGACCTTACATATAAACTCCTGGAGATTGTAGCCGTCGGAGAAGCAATCGTTTGGAAGAGAATTCCACAGTCGGGAAGTGCGAGGAAAGAAACTGTTGGAGTAGAAGTTACGGCTGCATTTTATCGGTTTCACTGTAAAAGGGTGGGATCTAGTTGCTAATCTAGTATCTCGTGCAAATTCGTATTTAGGGGGCACCAGTGATCTAAGTTCATCGGAGCAGAAGCCGTGAAAGTATTTATAGAAGTTATGGTTAAAACTTAATTAACTTCAACCACACTCATTAACAAGTGAAAATGAACAACTTATTTTATGGTAAATAAATATGATTGATTAAAATCATGAATGCATAAAGAAAAAGGGAATTTGAAGAAATTTCCTCATATAAGAACTTCGTAAGCTGAGAGGAAGAGGTGGACTCGTGGTTGGAGTTATGGCTAAACAGTCCAAGGACTTTCAACTATTTAAATGAAGACAGCTGATCGAGGGAATTCAAAATGCGTCATAGATAACAGGTCTTTAGCAGGCTGAAGAAACCTGATCAACCGGTAGGGAGAGTGCTGTTTCAGCAACTGTTTTTAGAGTGGTCCAAACACTATTTGCACTGCTCTGATTGGTAAGCCAATAATAATGCTTGACCAGTGGCATTGGTTACCCAATAATAATGCTTGACCAATGGTATTGCGTCATAGGTCTTGAGGGGGAGAAAGGAAAGCCTAAAATAATCCAATATTATTGGTAGTCCAAACAAAAATAATAGTTGTGTGTCGCAAACATCAGAGGGGGATACGAGAAGCTTCATCACAGCCCTTCACTCACTGGCGGGCCAGTCAAAATTGTGGCCTTGCATCGCTCATATCTACCTTCAGTGTAATATTCGCCACGTTCTGGAATATCACACTTATTTAACTTGATTATGAAACGGATCATCCTTACCATTAACTGAAATGTGTTATATATCTTAACAAAGCAAACTTGACCTGTAAGTATTTGCCTTTGTGTAACGCATTTCAACCAACAATCCTTTAATCCAATGAAAACAATACTTAAATTAAGTAGACGTAAGACCTAAGAATGTACCTATTGACCAATTCACTCAAGTTTACAATTTTGCCTCTCACACTATACTCTATAAGTGACACAAACTAAATAAAAGTATCATGTTATCACATTGTTTTAACATGGAAAATATTTTTGTCTTTAAATATATAAATACCATCGCCAGTCAGCCTTTGACACCAGCCATAGTGACATAACGACAAAGATGGCGACGACAAAATCTATTTCAAGCACAAGTTGAATCAAAACGAAAATTTAATAGACAACATCTATTGAACAGGAAAGGCTTGAACACGTAAGCTTGCAGTCTAAGTAACCCAAGAATAAAAGAACTAGTTAATTAAACGCTTCATTTTGCTCGAGAATTATTTTTTTTAAATGTGGATAAATATTTTATTTGTATAAATTATTAAAGTGATTAAAGAACGTAATTCGTCATACATTTACTAACTAAAGTTGATTTGCCTCCTTTCCACTACAGACGGGACAGGAAATATCTAGATGAATACACAGGAAATATAGATACAGATTACTAATTTCTATGAATCATTTTCTGACATTTCTTGACTGTGATATTATTGAAAGCATTTCCAATTTTTATCACAATGTAATTCTAATCAGTCATTGGAAGAATTCTTCAAATAAGTGCTACACCATTCATCTTACCATATTTAAATTTGCTTAACATTACTTCTCCTATCTCAATTTCTGACCCAACAGAAGCAAATATTTTTTTCTAATTTCAGGTCGTAATGTTTTAGTAACAAATTTGCTGTTAAAATTTCTTTTTGTTTATGAAATCTTTTTCGGCAATATTTGTGTACATTTTTTTGCATTTCCCGGCTCTCGAAATTTGTATATTTTTTGAGCACATACTTTATAGTAATTCTCAAAAAAGACTAGTTGCTATGTTTGTGGGAATTAGCATGACTCTCATCAATTTTATATTTTAGGGATCCAGTCCCCGACATTGATGATCAATTATAT
This sequence comes from Ascarosepion bandense, assembly GCA_037127315.1. Taxonomy (NCBI): domain Eukaryota; kingdom Metazoa; phylum Mollusca; class Cephalopoda; order Sepiida; family Sepiidae; genus Ascarosepion; species Ascarosepion bandense. The sequence continues at coordinate 5,157,754 of JBBBDQ010000191.1, forward strand.
GTCTCTAGTGCCTAATGTTCATCATGTAGAATTCGCATTTTTCAATTCTTTAGTTCAAATTGAAATCTTGTATTTTTAGAATACGTTTAACAGTTGTATATAATGTTCTGTTTCTTATTAGCATGTCGTATGGTTATGATATTTGCGGAAATACTAACTTCACCGTAATCTATAACCAGTTTATCACTGATGCTAACAAATGTTAAATGATGATAATCTTAAACATTTGACTTTATCTTTAGATTTTTAAATAAATATTTCAAACCACATTGATGAATTCTTACAAGTTTAAAAATATATTTCATAAATGTTCTGGTAAAAATTATATGGCACGTTTACAAACAACTAGTACACCTACATTATTACGCCTGTTTACGTGAAATACATAGATTTTCTATTTTAAACTCCAAGCGATTTAAATTTGTTCATCAAATCTTCGAGCCATTTAAATATTTTAAGCTGTAGAATTGCGACATTCCAATTTCAACAAAGACAATAAAACATAATAATTTTACAATAATATTCAGATACAAACAGGTTTTTCCTACTGACAGTCGATATTAAATTGAATAAGAAAGACTAGTCTAAGTTCTTGAATCAGCTGAGAATATATATATATATATATTTTGGTTGAAATATAGAAATTAACATAAATTAAATACAGCAGACCGAGGGATTTACAAAAGTGTTGGTATATTAGTGTAAGTCAGTTTATTAGTATATTAGCGTAAGATTACAGTATTTGTAAGATCATACCATAGGTCTCAAGAATGAATTAGCCACATTTTCTCTTAAACACCTTTATATATATATATATATATATATATATATATATATATGTGTGTGTGTGTGTGTGTGTGTGTGTGTGTGTGTGTGTGTGTGTGTGTGTGTGTGTGTGTGTTGGCGCGCGTGTGTGTGTGTGCGTGTGTGTGGTTGTATTCGCAATTTGTTGGGTATGAAAAAGAAAGTGGTCTATTTGTCAAAATACATCACTTTACTTCAAAATAAATTTAGAAGATAAATGAATATATTTACAAACGTAAAATCATTCAGTCGATCAAATAAAATGAAAATACAAATTCTTCTTTAAAAATTGACAGACTAAAAGATATTGGGAAAGAAATGCTCTATAACGGATTTCATAAACGAAAAATTATCCTATTTAAAATGTGCACGTTGACTGTAAAATCCTGAGTTAATAGAAAAGCTAGATGTGTGATGATAGTGACCTGAAGGCTTAAGGTAATTTTGTCTTGAATGAAGTTCGATTGCTTTTCAGTTCTTGGTGTTCATAAATGTGTGTATTCTCTTTTCTGGTTCTGACATATTCACGCAAGCAATATAACGGTTCCTCCGCCCAGCTACAATGATTGGATAAATACCTGTGGCTAGGCCTTTATAAGATGACCTGTTATCAGCATGGATGCGAAAGAAAAGCATATGTTTGTGTCATTCAACCAAGAGCCCTTCACAAAGTTAGATTGTTTTTATTTGTGTGCATAAAAGTTCCTTTAGTTCTTTCAGGGAGGAGAAATAGAAAGAAATCGAAAGAAATAGAAAACAAATAAAGAAAAGAATATTTTTGAAATATTAAAGTAGAAAACATAATTTGAGAAGCAAAGTGGAAAAGTGTTAGAGAAACTACGCGAACTAGAAGGATGAGATTTGAAAGAAAATAAAATAAAAATTTGAATGACGAGAAAATAAACTAAAAATCAGAAAAAGGGAAATAAACTGAAACACTGAAAGATATTAGAATATATAAATAATGAATAACATTTACTTGCTAAAAGTAAGTAAAAGAAAAGGATAGAAAGCAGCTAAAAAAACACACGCGAGAATGTCAATCAACCAATGAAATCAAAGGAAAAGAAAAGGAAAAATACAGAAATCACCCTCACCAAAAAAAAAAAAAAAATTGACAGTTACAATCAACCTTATTGTTCCTCAACTGAGGGATTCTGTATAATATCTAAACCATCATTAATTTAGTTCATTTTAACTTTTTCTAAGCAATAAATATTATTAAATTAATGTGAATAAAATGAACTCAACATGACTTTAAATTGACATCTATAATCAAGGTCCTTTGAAACAAGTAATTTAATCTACTAATTCTAAAGATATTGGTGGTTAGAATTCTTCACCAATTCAGGAAAACAGCTGTATTAATTTTCAATTTCATATTCAGTTTGTTCTGTGTTTTAATTACATTGGTGTAATGATACATTATTATTACTGAGAAATCTTGAGTGGATGAAAGTTATTTACTTCAAAACAATGAAATATTTATAATTTGGTCGTAATTCATATTTCTGGTATAAGTAATCATATGTCATCTTTGAAGTAGAATATAGTATTAAAAAAATTAAACTCATTTCTAATAAGATTTCTCTTCAATAATCAATCAGTATAGAAGAACATAAAAGATCAGGTGAAAGTGAAATTATTATACATTTAAAAAATATTAATATTCTAATTATATCAGATTGTCTCAAGCATTATACAGTAAATGTTCATTAGCCCTGAAAAACTTATAGAGGTACAAAAAAAATCTGAATTTTGAAATAATATTTTTATCTAAATCTCTGTTGGCGCTACATCCTATTATAAAAATTATAAAACATTTATTAGATTGTGCAACCATAAGGTTCACTTTGGTATTGACTCAGAGTTGCACTTTATGCTTTATCTCATAGGGAAGGTCATTATGATGGGTTATGTCGCACTATTAACGCGTTGGATGCAAAAGCAAGCCTGCAGCAACCCTATAATGAAAAAATAAGCAAAATTAATCAATTGCTTAACTATTCAAAAAATGTATTGACAAATAGTTTTCCTCGAATAATGAATCAAAAATATTAAAAAATTGATTAAAAATGATTCAGCAATTACATGAACTAAATATTATTAGAACCTTGAATAAGTTTTCCAACAGATGGCATTCTCAGAGCTGCGTGTGTGTACTTTCAGACTGTAACACATCTATAAGGAAGTACGATAAGCAAGCTTAAAATTCATTATATGTAATTTCACCGAAACGTAAACAGCTTTTTTTTCATAGCATTAAACATGTCAAACTTTGTACCAAAAAGGTGTCTTTGCGAGGAATTTTAATGCACTATTTTATTAAAAATATCTAAGGCTGAAGCACACAGAATTCCTGTTGAGATGTACGATAATCATGTTCGGTTGGAAAAAACATGCAGATATAGGTTTAGACGCTTCAAAATTAATGATTAAAGAACGCTCTGCAGCATGGAAAATGTTTGAAGACGAAGAATTAGAGGCATTACCTCATGAAGACGCATGTCAGGCGCAAGCTGAACTCGCAGAATCATTAGGAGTTGATCACACATCAGTTTCAAAACGTCTAAAAGCATAAGGAATGATTAAAAATCAAGGACATTGGGTACCGTACGAGTACGAGATGAAATCGAGAGACGTCGAATAGCTTCCTGTCACGTGTAAACAGCTGCCTCAACGGCAGAAAAGAAAAGTTTTTTTTATTTCGTATCGTGACCGGCGATGAAAAGTGGATACACTACGATAATACTAATCGTAAAAAATCGTAGTGTAAGCCCGGCCATGCATCGTGGAATCAGATGGATTTAGTTCATTATTAGCTGCTCAAACCGAGCGAAACTACCACGGAATATCGCTATCGACTACGGTTGATGCGTTTGAGCAGAGAATTTATGAAAACAACGCTCTCTATACAACAATTTACATTGCTATAAACGTTAGATCATCGTTTTATTTTCACTTTCTAAGAGTGAAAATAAAAATTCCAGACTCTGTCAATCCTTGTTAGATACATATTGGTATTTATCAATTTCATGTTTAATATGAATATAATTTTGACTACCTTATACACATGTTTAGGTTGTGATGCAGGGTAAATATTTGTTAGAGATCATTACTACATCTTTCTAACAACATTTTTATATTTACATAAACTCAATAATGTTGATGACGTAAATGTCTTCTTCTACTGCTAATGACTTTTTATAAATATATTGAACTATTCACACCAATAATTAAAAACTCACCTTTTTCTTAACTTCGCAAGATGAATTTAAAATTGTTATTAATACTTAATGATTCTTTACATTATTTTCTTTTTCAAGTTTTTCTCTTCAAGTCAGATAATAATAACAGAATAACCTGTGTCACGCAGTAAATTTAAAGACTTTAGATTCGGACATGTATCTTTCCAGTAGTCTTGCTTTCCGCTTCGATAGAATGTACCAATAAGTGTCTAAACTAATTTCATTAACTTTCTAAAACTTAGTCAAATAAAAAAAATAAATAAATATTTTTCAGAGTAGCTACATAATAAATTGTCTTTATTTCTGATCAAACAACAAGATACTAGAAACGAAAGGTGATCGCGTCAGCTTCTTCCGTTTTTAAATGAAAATCAAAACGACAAAAGAAACAGTTGATGCTATCGTGTAAATTTAGCTTTTGTTCTTTAGTTATTACTCTGAAGATGGACATTAACTAAAGATATTTATGAAATTGCACATCGAAGTGATAGGATTTTTCATCAGATGTCTGCATCACACGTTATTTTTATAATCATACAAGACTTCAATGTACTGAAGTGGCAATTCGAATCAGGAAATTGTTTTTCCTTCAACAACAAAAAAAGCATTCTACGCGTGTGAAATATTTAAACAAACTTAATAAGGTTTCCACAAAATACAAGACCTTTTCTTTAAAAGGAATTAAGTGAACTCCTCGTTAAAGTTATTATTTTCATATTCATTCCTTTTATCTATGTCCACAATATGTTTGAAGAGGCAAATTATTTTGTTTCAATTACGATGGGTTTGATTTTTGTTTCAATTACTATGGGTTTGATTTTATATACTGTTCTTATATCCTATAAACGGTTTTTCATTGTTTTGAAGAAAGAAGTTATAACATTTTTTTGTTTTAAATATGCCTTATGATATGTGTAATGCTGTAGTGGATATCGGCTTGAAATAAAAAATTAGTGAAACGAGTTCGAATTTCAATCGAATTCGTTTCATTCATGAACAAATGAATAGTCATCACTCTGAAGGTTGATATTAATCAAAGATATTTATGAAATTGCACATTAAAGTAATAGGATTTTTCATCAGATGTTTGCATCACATGTTATTTTCAATAACCACACAAGAAAACCTCAATGTACTGAAGTGGCAATTCAAATCAGGAAATGTATTAATCTATCTCCTCACCCTCCAGATTTGGTTCTGTAGCCTTGGTTACCAATCAGTCTACCACAGAAAGTAATAGCAACCTACTTCGGGAAAATTTTCTACCTAGTCAGTCATGATCGCTCAAACGTGTATTACGTATAGTAATTAAATAACTGAAAATGATTGATTATTTATCAAAAATGTATTGATTAAATAATTTATTGATGGGTGATGTCATAACGTCTACATGTTTTTATATGCGCGTTTGTGGTCTGTTAATTTATTTACTATTTACATAATTTATGTTTTGCTTTATTATTACTGATTTTTGTTTCCTTACTTTATGTTGTATTTATTTTTGTTTATACTATTTTGTTTTAAATGTGTCACTTTTAAAGACGAACTAAAAATTTGGTTTACTGTCAGAATTTTGTGATGATTTCTGATAGATTTTTTTGGTTTGGGAAAATAAATATAATTATTTTGTCTTCTTGAGAGTTTCCAGTTTTTTCTTTTTTCTTTTTTATAATCGTGTCGCCCCCAAGCAAGGTATTTTACTGCCACTGTTGAGCAGCGGGTTACATAGGAGGTAATTTATAAGAAAGAGTGACAGGTTACATGGGGTGTCAGGGAGAGGGTAGGAGAAGGATGCGAAGACTGCTGAGAGTGGAGTGGACGAAGAAAGAAGCATGAGAGAGAGAGAGAGAGAGAGAGAGAAAGAGAAGCAAGTTAGTGAGATAGTAGATGGCTGTTGACTTTACATTTTAATTATGAGGTATTATAGGGGATTTAAATTATAGTAGCTGTCGGGAAAGGAAGTAAACGGAAAGGAATTGCACAGGCGGGAAGTGTGACAGAAGAAGCTGATGGAGTAGAATTTGCGTTTACAATTTATCGGTCTCAATGTAAAAGGGTGGGAGATAGATGCTAATCTTGTGGATCGAGAATATTCATGTATGGAGGGTACCAGTGAGATAAGTTCATCTGAGCAGAAGACATGAACGTATTTGTAGAAGAGATACAGGCAAGCCACATAGCGCCGGTGAGAAAGTGACTGTATCCGAGCTGCCAAGTCGGGATCGATCACATTACAGATTCTCCGTTGGATTTTATCAAGGACCCCTAGGTGGATAGCAGAGGCACCCGAACAGATATGGCTGTAGCATTCAATGCACAGGCGGGTGGTAGATATGTATACGTGCACAATTAGTTTTAGATGAATTGAAGTTGACAAGCCATATCTTGCTCCAGTTCACCACAGAGTGTAGATCCCGCTCAAGGTCAGCAGCGAGATTACGTCTGTCCGCCACGACAGGTTTCTTACTGGTGCGGGATATATTGTAGTATCATCTGCGTAGATGCCTACTTGGAAATTGATCTCATCTGGGAGGTCGTTGATGAAAATAAGGAAGAGCGTCGGGCCCAGGATAGAGCCCTGTGGGACACCAGCATTTCTGCTGTAGGACGAAGAGACACGCCCATTCAGAACGACCTTCATTTTGCGGTTATTTAAGAAAGATTGGATTAGATCAAGCAGACGACCGGTAATACCATAAACGCGTAGTTTGCATAGGAGGCCAGAGTGCCAAACCCTGTCGAAAGCCTTGGAGATGTCCAGAGCAACCGCGCGAGCCTCGTCAGACTCATCAAGGGCCTGTAGCATGTACTCTGTTACGGTTGTTAGCAGGTCGACCGTGGACCTGGCAAAGCGGAATCCATATTGCCTGTCGGAGAACAGTTTGTGGGCGGTGAGATGATGAACTATTTCAGCATTGATTATAGCCTCGAATACTTTCCCGAATATTGGTAGAAGACTGATAGGACGACAGTTGGATGGGTCCGAGGGTTCACCACAATTCTTAAATACAGGAACGACTGAAGAGAACTTTCAGCATGCAGAAAAGCAGGAAGCAGAAAGGCAGTAGTAAAATAGTTTAGAGAGGACAGGGGAAAGTTAGCAGCACACCTCTTAAGGACTATCACCGGGATTCCATCGTCTCCACACGCCTTGTGGGGGTCGAGTTTTGAAATTACTCTGGATACTACTGTCGATGTAATATATACGTCGTGCAGTTTGGCCTCAGTTCTAATAGGGAAGTCGGGTGGGTGTACTCCGGCCGAGTCGAATGTGGAGTTGGATGAGAATCTGTGGGCAAAGCACTCAGCTTTGTCCGCAGATGACGTGAGAACCTCAAATCCATGGATTAAAGAAGGTATTGAGAATTTCCTATTGTTGAGCACTCGTTTACAAATCCTCCAATAGTCCTTGGAGCCGAACTTGCGGTCAGTTATGTGCTGTCGCATTCTCTCAGCAAACAACTGTTTGGCGTCATTTAGGGTTCTCTTGCACTCATTGCGAGCAGATGTGAACAGGCGCCTATTGTGATCAGTTGACTGTCTCCGGAATTATTACTGAAATATCATCGCTAAAAGAAAATTTTCTAATGGAAAGGAAGGTAGATGTAAGTTACGCTTTCAGAAAATCTTGTTATCTAAAATTCAAATAAATAACTCTAACTTACTTAACAAAAATGTTACTTGATGACCAAATGCTGCCATAGAAAAAAAAACAACCGAATATTTAGACTTAGACTAACACAGATTCCCTTATGTGTTCGTTTTTTCTTTCTCACCCACTCTCTTCCTTCCTTCCTTCCTTCCTTCCTTCCTTTCTTTCTTTCTTTCTTTCTTTCTTTCTTTCTTTTCCACGCTAATATGCATTAAGATCATAATAATTGTGAATGACACTTTTGAGTTTATCTCCCTGAATTTTAGTAATTTTTTTAATCTAAAATTTAAATATAAATTTATTTATTTGTATCTTCATTTTTTATGTATTTATAGTTTACTCTTGACAAATTAAACAAAACCTAATATTTTAGGATTTAACTTGCACGAATATTGCATGAACTTAAATCCAAAACTCTTATACGGTCAATTTTTAATATGGAATTGATGGTTGCATAGTTTATACAAATCCAAGTCGCACCACTAACATAAGATAATATGTATATTTATTAATATTTTATTAATTATACTGTATTAAGCCCTGATTTATTAACACATGAATAATATTTTTATACATATGTGTATATCCATAGTTATGTTAATTAATTCGCACACACACACACACACATTATATATATATATATATATATATATATATATATATATATATATATATATATATATATTGTACTAAACCAATAGCTTGGTAGTAAAATTTAAGTTTTCCCAGACTACAGACTGATTTTTATAAAACCACTCCGAGCTAGTTTAAAAAAGATTGTAACACTATTAGTAATTTTCATTATCCTGAGTGTAACATACTTTTTTTTACTTTCAGGTATGACAGTTTGGAGGTGAACCAAACTAATAGCGTCTCTTCCTCCAAGAACATAGGGACGTGGAAAAACTTCAACAATTAAGAAAGGTCTGTCATCAACAAGGAAAGTTCTTAAAGCACCTCTCTTCGTATCATTACGAAGAAGTTAGGCCGTCATGTGGACACAGTTAGACGCCAAGGAAGAAACGATCCGATTGTGGGACTTCCAAGACTGTGTGTGGATTTAGGGAAAATTAGCATCAAGTTACGTGAGTCTCTTGGATAAACATTCAATGACATTTCCACCGTCGTTGGATTTCCTCATGTACTGCAAACCACCAGAAATTGCCTACTGGAGACAATGGCTTTGGTGCGATTTTCCATGAATTTTGCTCCTTACTAAGACAGGAATGTGAGAATTCAGTACACTCGGAAGTACATGGACATGTCTTCTGTTCACTAACGAGCCCAGGAAAAACCTTGACGGACAGGAAGGTTAGGCAAATGGTTTGATCTCTTTCAGAAATGAGCATCACCAACGTTTAAGACGTGAACAACAAAGTGGAGGGGTCATGTTTTGGACTGGTATCATTAGGGAGAGACTTGTTGTCCCCGTCAACCTGATTGAATGGGTTGAAGTGACCCCAGGCGGCTACTACAATATTCTGAAGGATGTCTTGGATCCCTGGCTAGATGATATATCGCTGTCACGTCTAAGAACTCTAGTATTCATGCATGGCAACTTTTCCTCCCACTCTGACAGGGCCACTCAAGCCCTCCTGTGCTTTTCCATGTGGAAAGCCTGAAATGTTTCTAAACGTGAACTGTTTTCTGTTTTAAAGACGAACATTTTTAGAAACGATTCAATCCCTAGTACATCAACAGTAAATTTGAATCCAGCTTCTTGCAACTTTTTATCAATCTTAACAGATCTTCACATCTGAACGTGGGATATTTATTATGAAAAATAGTTGAAATAACAATAAATTTAAGGCTAATCAAAATGAAATTGTCTAGATTATGTGCCAAAATCACATTAAAAATTGTATTTTCTACTTTTAATATTCCCTGTGTTTTTTGTTCTTCCGAATTTGTAATAGCATCAACTTAAATCATCCTTGTCCGATAAAGTCCTAAAGTATATATATTGTTTCACAGGAAAGCATTTTTTACTTTGTCATATATCTTTCTTCCACAATTCTCCTTGACATAACAGAATGTATTTATCGTTATTCTATATATGTGTATAAATATTAACATTTCTTTTTAATTTTTGTAAATTTACAATTATTTTAAAAACATTCTGCTTTTAATATCAATGAAATTTAATTCTTATTAACATATGCATAATTTATAATTCGTAGAATTTATTATACAGCTGTTTAGTATATAATTTGCTTAATTTCCTAAGCACTGATATTTTTTGAGAATTTGGTTTTACACCAATTTTAAGTCAAATTTAATTATGTCAAAATTCATATTTAATTCGAACTGCATAATTCAAATATCGTTTTATACTATCGAGAGAATTACTCAACGTATACTTTACAGATAGTTTATGTGTAAAGCTATTTTTTAAAATTTGTAAAGAAGTATATAGCTATAAGATATATAAATATTTTGCTTTCGCAGAAAAATACAATATTCTATTATAATTGTATATTAAATAAAATAATATCGACCTTCAGAGAAATACTGGTACAAAAAGCAAAGTAGATGTATCTGTCAATGTCTTCGATGCTATCGTTTTCTTCGTGGCGCCAGTAAAGGTATCAGTATTCATGGAAAAGTAAATATTTATGGTTGCAAATGTTTAGTTCTTTAAATACTATCATTAAAATCCAATAGAATTTTATGTATTTCTATATCACTCACATTTTTCGGTATATAAAACCGTGTAAAATTATATTGAAAAAACTAAAATTAAAAGTTAAGCTGCTTTTAAAGTATCAAATCTATGAAGATATAAACAGCTCTCGGCAAAATTTACAATGGGGAATAAAAGGAGTAACAATGAAAATTATTCTGGATATGCCTGCCAAGAAGCAAATCGGAAGTTAATGTTTGAAGTTATCCATATGCACATAAGAGAGGAGACATACATATAAAAATACTAGACATATAAAATTGCATGAACACAGACAATTGTACAAAATCATACATGTTGAATATTCGCGTGTACACTTATTCATATCTCCAGGTGAATGTGTTTACGAAACATCATCACTTCTATCAAATCGTGGTCAAATATATTCATTTGTGTGCCTACTCAGGTTTGCTTAAATAAATATACAAATATATACGTGTTTATGCGCGCGCTTGAAGTATTCGTAATGTTTATTCTTGCGCCTATGTATTTATGCATGAAGCGAAACAGTAGAAAAAGAAAGAGGAAAGAAAATAATGATTGAATCCCTAGCATTTGCATTTATATATTTATGCACATAACTAAAGTACTAATCTGTGTGCACTTGCATGTGTGCTTGTGTATATTTATATGATGTATCGCACATTCATATGCTAAGGAAATAGGAATTATCCAAGTTTAGTGGTGACTGGTCCGTTTATGTTATCGCAATATAAATATCGTAGTCGACACACTAATGGGAGTAAAATTTATGATGGGCGCGAATTGCGTCGTAAATTCGCGTCATCCCGCGCTTTCCCCAGTCGCTAGTTTGTTGAAAGCGTGAACTCTTAAATGTAAATTGTGTAAGTAAATCAAATCTTATTGGATCCTTTGTACACACACAACAGCGTTAAAATAATCGGTTGTTCATGAAGTTAAAGCATAAAGCAAATCAATGTTGGCAACTTTTATTAAATCATAATAGCTCTTTACGTTTAGAGAAACAATCGTATTTGACAGTTATAAAGTCTTTTAGCCAATTTCTGGGGTAAAATTATCTGATTTTTGACCGTAGAATAAAGAGTTCATTTCTTCAGAGCTGATGGAACTCGTTGACAGCATTACTCTTGTGAGAAAATAGTGATCCAAATGAGGAAAAATATAACTAAAATCGGTGGTTTATGACATTTTTATTTATTCTTTTTTTTGAATGTATTTTATTTATATTTATTCTTTTTCCATTTATTGGAATTTCAATTTAAAGGATACTGGGCTTTTTCCGATACTATTTTACGTAAATTATTTTGCTTAAATTAACTAAAAACTTAAGCTCGTGATACTGAAAAATTTCTTTACATTTTTCAGATTATAGCAATTACATTTATTCCAATGTATTAAAACGATGTTAAATTATAGACTTGAATGTATAATATTTGTTGTATACAATCAATGCTGACAGAATTAAAACTCATATATTTTAAAGTATGGACTATTTATTTTATCATGAAGAAAGTGATTAATTTTTATATTTCCATGCTGTTGTGTGCAGGTTGCGATTAAATGCTTATTCAGCGTATAATGAGGAATGAAGACCCACGTAAAGCAATTTACTGGAAGAATGTACAATTGTAAGTAAAACAGAGAGAACAAAGAAAATATACGTTATTAATCAGATTTCGTAGGTAAATGAACGATGTTTTAAAAAACATTTATTACATTTGAAATGTAAATGTTGCAAATATCTATTGAGAAATGGATTTATGTCTAATAAGATGTTACAATATTTCCGTGTGTGTGTGCGCGCGCATGTGCTAAATTGTTACTCTGTGCATTATTTTTATCTTTCAAATTCATTGGCAAATAACTTATTTTCGAATTCCATGAAAGAAATAGGATATATAATTTTAAAAGATAATTTTCGGGTATTTGGGTTTGACGTACATTGCTTTGCCTTAGTTGCGAAAAAGTGTCCCGTATTCATATTCAGTTGGCAAAATATTTCAGGAATCTAAAACTTGTCAGTCATCTAAAAGAAACCTTTTTTTTGCCGGGGGGGGGGGCTCATTATGTTAATATTTATTTTTTCTTATGGTTTACTCACTCAAACATTGATAATTATCAAAAGTCAAATATCAGTAAAGCAAAACTCTTCAGATCACTCATCGTTGAGTGACTTTATATAATGATTTTGTGTTTGTATATTAGTATAAATATAGTAATAGTCTAGCGTGATTTGTTGAACACCATGTTTTTATATTTTACGTATGATTTTATTCCAATTTATAGGTATTTGGTTAATCATAATTATTTAAACATTACTTGTTAATGAAAATACCCGAAAATGGTGGAACAGAGGAAAATCTTGAGAAAGCAGAAGATATGCACTCATGAACAAGTGTCATAGTGTAAAGTTGTAATACAACGGCAAGACGAAGAAGCAAAATAATGAAAATTGCTACAATCTCATCTATCAAATATGCGTTTTTTTTAAATCAGTATAATTTATTTAAAAGAGAAATGAAATATGACCATGAAACCATGAATCGCAAAAATCAAACCCCATATAAGAAAGGAACTAAAATGACATTAATATTTGCCGACAGTAAATAATGTGATAAGAAAATTAATTATTGGCGGCACAACTGCAGTTTTTGTTAGCAAAATATTGAAAGCAAAGAAAGATAAGTTTGTTTGAATTTTTCTTATTCTACAATAAAAAGGTTAAAAAATGATGTCACTAAAATAAGCAGCAAAATGTATGAAAGGAGAAAATTAGTAAACATTATGAATCGAGTTAAGCAATTAACATGTCAGATATTGACATCGATGGGATTGAATAGTAGAGCGTTGAAAAAGTGAAAATTGAAAATAAAAACGCTATAAAGAATCCTTTAAAATGGAATTGATTGACAGAAAAAGTGTCAGGAGAACTTAAAAGAAATAAACTAAATGAAAGGCAAAACGAGCATTTTGATTACAAACAAAAACAATGGAAAATAACGAAAAATTGCAGAATTCTCATAAGGTAAGAATAAAAAGATGATATTAACAACAGAAAATAAAGGAACGGATAAAATTAACCAAAGAAAAATACGTGAAAATAGTGAAAAATGAAAAACATCCCAACGGACGACAAACAAAAATGAATAATTAAAATGGCTTGAGATAAGAATAGAGTATCTTATGAAAATAAAAGTAAAATGTAGAATATGGAAATTAAATTACAACCAGATAAAATACAACGCTGAAAACCCTCTGCAAATAATACGCCCAAATAGAATGTGGATTTTATGAATTGTATAAGTTAATTCAATCATTAAATTACATGAATTTTTGAATTTCATTTTACAAGGGGACTTTCATATATTCCAATTGGAAAAAATATTCTTACAGACATGAAAAATGTATCGTAGAACAAATTGAAGACATAAGATTAGTATTAATAATGACATTTTTGAAAAGTAATTATGCAATCTGTGTATTAATCAGTTTAATCTTTTGGAAAAAATAGAAATTTTAATGCATCTTTGCCAAGGACATGCACACAACTAAATTGCCACATCACCCCGACTTGTTTTCATGCGTGTCTCCTCATATTAGTTATTATGTCTTTTTGTATAACGCACCATGTCTGCTAATATAAGATATCACATCTACTCATATGCGATATCAAGTCTGCGTCATGATCAACTATGAAAGAAACAATACGTAATGGATCTCGACTTTTGTATTAAAAACTATTTGAAAAGTGTACAGTACAAAAATTGGGAATGAATGCACCCCGATGTATTCTGTATAAACCTGAAGAAATATTAAATCAGGGAGCAGAATAAAGGAAGAAAATTTGAATTTATCGCATTTATGTACTTGTTGGCTTTCTAATCACTGAATTTCCATTCAACTAAAACCAAATTAGGATTTAGGAAAGAAAAATCAACAGCGCATATTTTTAAGTCTGGAAGTATTTCTTAAGCAGGTATTCATAATATATGTATCATATCCTCGTTCTAATACGTTGACAATCAATTGATCTTCACTACTCACTCTCTGGTTTAACATTTGTGATGTAGAAGAGTTTAGTAGCTTGCTTTCAGCTTCTATCTATAACAGATGTAAAACAGAAAAGTAGTTCGAGTAAATCAATATTTTTGCAAGTTTTATCTTGCAAAGGTTTGAATAGATAAGACTTCAAATATATCTACTGCTCAATATGATTTGTTAAAAAACACTGATGCTATTTGCTCAGTATATATACATTTCTTATTTGGAAAAGAATTAAAGTGCCATGACGTCGTTCCCGTCAACTCTCTATCTCTTTCTCTCTTATACAAATTAACAACAATGTGTTAATAATGCAACTTATTTTTTGAATGTTTTTAATCGTTTTCTAATCATTCCCTTTCCTATATTTTCATTTAATATAAATTAAATTCTTATTACCTTAAATTTGAGAATTTCGTATCACTTCACAAAATATGATTAAAATATTTGACATCATAATTTTTTCGTAAATCCATTGAAGCACATTAAATTTATAATATATGAACTTTTAGAAATATGTATTTTTGTTAAATGTGTAAATAAGTAATCAGCTATGCTTAGCGCAAAACAAAAGGTCGATCTCACTACCACAAGAATTTAGTGTTTAGGAACTACTGAACTACCTTATAATGATCAATTTGATTATCAAATCCCAAAGGATTTCTCTATTTCACTAATTTCACTATAAGCATGGTACTGGGTATATATATATATATATATATATATATATATATATAGGCAGCAAATTTTCATTTTAACATGTAAAATTAAATATTGCAAACGTTGTGTCTGCTTATTTTAAATAAAATCCTTCTATGCACACGGCGAATATTTTTGCGTATGAACGATATTTTTAAAAATAAGTAGACACAATGTTTGCCATTTTTTAAATCTGACATGGCTAATATATATATATATATATATATATATATATATATATATATATATATATATATATATACTTGCTTATATGGTATTCTTTCTTTTTGTTATTTATTTTGAAGAGAAAAGCCGATATTATACAGGTCATTCCATCCCAAATCAGCTACACGAAACCTTTTTTAAAATAATCTGAGAAAATTTAAATATTCCTTTGTCAAAATTAATAAGAACACTTAGATCTGTATCTGTAATAGTTTTAAAATGAAGATATCTTGAATTCGCGGCTTGTTAGTATTCTATATGCATATGAATTTACCAGCTTTCTGGATTTCTTTCTGCTTCCAGTATGTATTTCTTATTTGCGTATGGTGAGTGTATTGGTTTTAATTGCGTGTCTATATGTCTATGTGAATATAAGCAAATAGTTTTAAGCGTTTGCCCTTAAGTTGATATGATTGTGCAACAGCGTATACCTAACATTTTTTGAGCACGTGATGATGTGTATATGCGTGCACATATCGTATGGAGAGCTTAATCATAATATAACGAAAATCCGAGCAACAATAAAAGCGAAAGTCCAGCGCCGTCGAGATTCTGCCGCCTCTGTCGTCGTTAAATATCTTGAACGTTTACTGCAAAATCTCATTACTGTCAGCGCATCCCTTCTAATTTATATCTTTCCCCTCCGATATCTGATTCGACCGGCCTTTTCTCTTTCATCTTCACTCTAGTCTATCCTCCTAACCAACTAGCTTCGTTCGACTTCCAATACCCGACATTTTGTTAGCCATTGATCCATTACTAGTTGACCTTCGACTTCATTTCGCTGACTATTTCCGATTGGTAGTGACTCATCGGGCTAGCGCCGTTAAGTGATAGTAATGTTAGTCACAAAATAACCAAATGTAACATGTCGGGTCGATTCGATACACTGTCTCTGACATCTCTAGTTAAATATGACACTGATCATCTGATCCGATCACCACATTCCCATATACATTTTGTAAGATTATAGCCAAAACAGAGACACATAATGGGAGAACATACGTTAACATATAAATCAATATATATTAACATATAAATCAATATACAAATATTTTTTCAAAAAATGTTAATATATACAGTACTGTGCAAAGGTGTTAGGACAATAACTATTTATCTTTTATGAGGCATCAAAATAAAGTTTAAAATCACCCCTTTCCTAACACATTTGCATACTTCCGGTAGTGTACAAAAGTTTTATGAAAGGGGCGATTTTCCTAAAAACCCCACCACAATTCAAATATAGGGATAAAAGCTAAATTTTGTAAGAATTAACTAAAAAGGAAGAGGAAGGAAGATTTTGGAATTTGAATTGGCTCTCACAAAGCCCTGATCACAATCTTATTGCAAATCTATGGGATATTTTGGATAAATAAATTGATAAATCAAATGCTACTTTGCAAGAAACACTTTGGGAGCAAATACAAGCTGCTTGGCAGTAGATACCATTAGATACATTGAAGAAGCTTGTGATGTCAATGCCTGACAGAATGAAGTCTGTGATCAAAGCAAAAAACTATTATACTAAATATTAAATGTATTTTGTAAGAAGTATTTTTTGTTGAGTAAATCAAATAAAATTACTTTAATTAAATTGTTTACATGCCTCATAAAAGATACAATAGTTCTTGTCCTAATGGTTTGCGCAGTACTAGACATCACTACTAGCTTTTCCTACAACAACAATACAAAATTCATAATCTTACTCTCTAATATTCTTTCTTATAAACTTGAAAATAAATTACCTATCCCTAACACTAGGATCTTTATATTCACGTCCAAAGAAATCTGGGAGACATTTAGAAAGAAAAATAAATTCTACACTAATTCAAATGTAAGGTTCTTTTCAAATAAGTCAATTACAAAATCAAAAATGTATATTGAGAAAACATAACGTCATTTAGAAATCCGTATCTACGAACACAAAATATATTTTATGTTTAAGCGACCACTCAAATCTTTCTCGTAACAACACTGGTCATAACTTTGATCTTAATAATGCAACCCTTTAATTCCTTCACACTGTGAGTGGACGCGTCTTCTTTTAATTAATTTGGAACATCACAAACTATACTAACGTTGGTTCAAATAGTTGAATGCACGTAAAATATCATTGACAAATGAAAATCAAACTCGAAAGTAAAAACAGAATTTATTCCTTTTTTACTTCATGTCTCTAATAAAGCTTTAATAAAAGCGAAATATTTTAAATTTATAAAAGTTTCCTATTTGATATTTATTTTATTTTGTCATATTCCGATCATTACTTGATTTATATGATCCCAACTTATGTGTGTTTTATGTGTTTATGTGTGTGTTTGTGTGTGTGTGCATGTTTGTATGTATTTTGAGAGATTCCGGTTGAACCAAGATGAAATTCATTAAAAACATTTTAATCTTTGCCAATTTATACGGAATTTGGCAAGTGAATCGGGCCGAGTACTTTTCAGCCTCCCATAGTTTATACATTGAATATTTCAAATTGGCATTCTATGATTGTAGGTTTTCTTCCATATCCCCTCAAAACATTTCATTGACATCAAAGGTATTGATATTTATGGTTTAGATCCCTTTTAGCTATGCAGTTAATCATGCCAGCAGGAAAGATAAAGAAAGGTGGACAAAAGGGATAAAGAAAACTACAGAAAAAAAAACGAGAAATAAAGCTTATCAAATAAGTTGTGAACAACATTCTAATGTTCTTTGGAAACATCCGAACAAAAGCGTGAGCGTCAAGTAGCAAACCAATCTCGAATAGGCTTAGTACTTTCTTTGGGGACATTAGAATAAAATAATGGATGAAATAATATCAAATGAAGCTGAATACAAAAATAAGATGTATAAGTTGGAATGATAATGAAAATGCAGATTTTACACAAAATCCATTAATTAAATATAACGAAGCTCCTCATTCACATAATAAAGCCATTCGTCATCGCTTCGAATAGACTGATCGCACTCAAGGTATATGCTTCTGTACTAGAGGATTCAATTCGGAACCTGTTGATATGCTACCCGAATAGAATAATGTTTTAAAGATCGAACCTGTGTATCTAGAAAGGGTTGAGCTAATAGGTAAATCCACTTTTTCAAGCGATATCTTTAGCGTCACAAGAGAAGGAGACGATAAAGAAGTAATTTTTTTCGCATATTTTTAGTCCAAGAAAGAATGTTTAAATTTCGGTATAACGAATTATAGGTACATGATATTTGTTTTTGGCAGATAAAAATATCTCAAAATTAGTAAATTAATAAAATGCCTACAAAATGGTAATGTCAAATCCCAGATCTATTTAAATTGAACACATATTTATGTATCATTTAATATGATGCGACACCATACATCCAAAGACCCAATCTCTCTCTCTTTCTCTCTCTCTCTCTCTCTCTCTCTCTCTCTCTCTCTCTCTCTCTCTCACACACACACACATACACACACACAAAGAAAAACAGCAATAGATCACAGTTTGTAAGCAAATGAAGGCATATTTACAAGTTCTTGTTAAGCTAGCTAGACTGACAGAGGAAATAAATAAATAGAATAAATGTATATATGTGAATATTTTATTTTGTTTTCTTTTATTCTACTCTATATATATTTATATGCATCTATTTTCAAAGTTGGTGGTTGCTTCAGATTAGTCTTGCGAGGAATCGCCTACATATAAAAAGGCGCGAACATTAAAAGTGACATGCTTTTGTATAGATTTTTTTATTATTATTTTATCGTGAAACTTAGTTACGCTTGTTCTTGGTACATTTTCAATAAGATCCAAAAAACGTATTATTTACACTATATGTGACCATGTCTTAAGGATACTGAGCACTATATTAACTGTTTTAAATGTCAAGAGAGGCACACAGTTGGATGAATTTTATTTCACTTGAATGTTTAACTTATACATACACACACACACACACACACACATGTATATATATATATATATATATATATAAACACGCACGCACAGATAGACCCAGATTTAAGTACAGAGTGCAATGTATAAATTGTCGTCTAAATTACGCCAATACTTTATATAACTTAAATGTTTAACTGTTAATATATAAGTGTGTGTGTGTGTGTGTGTGTGTGTGTGTGTGTGTGTGTGTGTGTGTGTGTGTGTGTGATTGTACTTATATAAGAAATACTTAGTTTAAATTAATATAGACACTTTTTGCCGAGTGCTATTTTTAGTTGGTCCAGTTCGAAGAAATCAATCGTTTGGATGCCGTGAAAGAGCTGAAAGTAAAGACTTCCCACTATGTACACGGTATATAATTTGGTGATAAAAACTGGTCTTTGTTTCGGGTTGTGGTCCCAAACAATCGTCTCTTCCCAATATTCACTTTTTATCACCTGTCAACATTTGTTTTAGGAACGGAAAATTTATATTATATTTACGTCGGGAATTGCCCGCTGAATAAGATTCAGAAGGGATTCTAGCGTATGAGAAAGACAGCAAAGTGACTAACATAATTAAGTTGATACTAATGGTTTTCAACGTTTGATTTGTATATATTGAGTACATTGGCGATATTCCATGACATACAACGTTGGTTAATCATTGGTAATGTAAGTAATCGATATCAGTAACGAATAATCTACTTGACTGTCGAGCAACGTTTAAGGAGAAGCATCAAAAACAAAACTTCGCAAATAACTTTTCACGTGCACGATTATGCGCAGTACAATCCCGATAAATCACACAATGCCTTTTTTTGCGTGAAATATTCATTTCCAATAGCATGTTTTTCCAGAATATCAACGATCAGAACTTTGCACATAGATCTTGTCTGTATAATCTAGGTGTTATCATCACGTCTTTTAATAATAGTATATATATATATATATATATATATATATATATATATATATATATATATATATATGTATAATAAAAAGTGCGAGAAGCCGTGAACGTTTTCTTAAAAGCGTAGATTTATTATTATTTTTATTATTATGATTATTATTATTATTATTTATATTCCTTGATTTTTGTATAATGCATTTCGGGTTCATAATAGTATTTGTACCGCTACATGTGTTTTGAGTCTAATGTTGAAGCAAATAAACTTGTAACTTCATATATAAGAATCCGCTTTTCTGATAGCCAAGGTATCGTGTATAAATAGATAAGTCATAGAGTTCATCTGTGTGGGGTTGTTTTTTCCCTCCAAGCACTTTAAATTTCATTTGGCTCCTTCTTTATCTGTGAGGAATTTGAAATTGTTTTTTTCGGGTCATCTAATTCTTTTTTGTATCGCTTTTGGGATACTATTAGAACTTGATGTGTTTGTGTGTGCATGTTTGTGTGTGCGTGTTTGTGTGTGTTTGCGTGTGTGTGCATTTTTTTACGAATTTCGTGTGTCTGTGTGTATTTTTTTAGAATTTTCATGTTTTGTTGAGATAAGGCTTGCATTTTTTATGAATATTTCTTCATACAAGAAGCGAGTAATAATAATAATAATAATAATAATAATAATAATAATAATAATAGCAACAATAAATCTACACGTAATACAAAACGATCACGGCTACTCGCACTTTTTATTCTATAGCAATTTCTCTCGTTGGAACAACCCTTTATATATATATATATATATATATATATATATATAAAGGAAAGTCAACACGTCATTTACATTGGTTATTAATTATAATTCATTTCTATGAGCTCAATTAGCTCATTTCATCAGACCACACTACAATCTTTCCGGGATAATATTTCTTTAAAATGACAGGGAAAACAAGTAAAAAAACCTAAAAACAGAGGCTTTATCTCAGTCGGGCATCTAGACCAGTCGCAAAGAGGTCATCCTTCTTGTATAGTGAACATAAAGTCATTACACACCCACTCACAAGCTCATGGATACATATATACGTGTAACTGTACATATTAATATATTCACGTATACTTATTTATATACACATACACACATGTCCATACATCTACATATGTACATACAAATGCGCCTGTGTTTATACGTACATATACTCACAGACTTACATCCGTCTATGCTCACGCATAAATATTGCGTTCGTATACACACATATATATTTTTATAAAGACGATATTTCCACGCGTATAAATATTACTACATATATTCAGGTATAATAGCAATTCTTACACATACTCACGAAATACGCATATATTTGCATACTTACACACATCCACACATACTTATATCACCCTACAAATATGTCCGTATATATATATATATATATATATATATATATTTGTGTGTGTGTGTGTGTGTGTACATACAAATGTATTATTCATACATACATTCCTCTATTTATATCCACGTATAATTATTGTGTTCACACACTCTTATAATCATGAATAGCGGATACATGCACACATGTATATATATATATATATATATATATATATATATATATATATATTTTGTACTCGCATGTATAAAACAATGTAAGCTTGTATACACATGCATGTCCACTCTTCATCCCCAAACGAGGCGGTATGTTTTATATTTCATATATCTTAATGAATGGTACAGATATATACTGGCATAAACTGATCAATACATCAAGGTACAATTAATTCTGGAGGGTACAATTGACTTCATCCAAGTTTAACACAACTTACATATAATCAGGTGCTCCCATATACACGAAAACTATATACAAAATTAGGTGCACTCTTATACCTGAAATATACTTATAATTAGGTGTATACATATACGTAGTATATGCATACAATAATACATACAATTATAATTATACTTGGAAATATACACATAATTAGATGCACGCATATACGCGCAAAACCTATATATATATTATTACAGTCGTGAAATATTTATATTGAAATAATTATAGTAAAAATCATTTACAATCACAGAGTGCAAGGTAGGACATTTTTAACTCCGTGCATCAATAATATAGAATCGTTTTAGACATGTACAGGCATGTCTATCTATTACATGGTAGATCTCCATCTTCAATTCTTAATTTTGTACAATCCTCCTTTAAATGATCAACGTAAGATATGAATGAATCGGCAAGTATGACGGAAAGGGATAATTCTAATATACTACGTGTTAGGTAATATAGATTTATTTTTATCACGGCATTTGAAAATTATTTCATTTCTTTTATTTAATAATTGGCTAGTTTCTCTGAATTTGATAATTCCAATCTTTTCGGCTAAGCATAAATTGCATCTGATCCTGAAGCTATTAGGGCTTTGAGATTTCCATATAATCTTCTATTCTGTGGGGAAATATTTCTGTCTTTTAATTCCCAGAAATGTTTTGAGAGAGCGTTTTGATATTTTAGGTGGAGTTTATAAAAAGATCGTGAAAATATTTATACCGAATGGAACTGATATAGTGTGGTCTAATGAAATGAGCTAATTTAGCTCTCAAAAATTAATTATAATTTATAACCAATCTAACTGACCTGTTTATTTTTCTTTTATAAATATCATATTGCTCTGGATAACATCCATTGTGCTCTCTGTACAGATATAACACTTAATATTTTATATTAAGTGGATCTTGTTGGATTGTTCTCGCCGTTTACGGACTGGACATCTATACCTATATACATACATATGTATATGGTTTACCAAAACTCCATAAGAAATGCGTACGTCTGCGACCAATTGTGTCGATGGTAGGGTCGTCCCAAAATAAATTTGCCAGTTTTCTAGCTGTAATCCTACAACCAGTACTTGATTATTACAGTACGTATACTATTAAGGATTCATTTACTTTTGTAAAAGGACATTTGTCATACGCCCCCGTAGACAAATTTATGTGTTCTTTTGATGTGTATTCACTATTTACACGTCTTCGAGTTTTAGAAACTATAAATATCTGTTGTGATACGTTGTACAGTAGTTCCTTGACTCGTCCGGACATGCCTGAGAATGTCCTAACTGACTATATGAAGTTTGCAACAACATCACTGGAGTTCAGCTTTGACGACTATATGCATAGGTAAATAGACGGTGTCTCTATGGGATCCCGTCTGAGTCCTGTTTTAGCCAATATATTTGTTGGTATTTGTGAGTCTTCCCTCTTCACGCGTGAAAATAAGCCGTTCATTTATTATCGGTATGTAGACGATACCTTTTGTCTGTTTGATAATGAGGGGCAGGCCGACTCATTTTTTGCTACGTTGAATCAGTTGAATCCGTCCTTAAAATTTACAATTGAAAAGGAGTCCGAATGTTCTTTTTCGTTTCTCGACATTTTCGTTCATTAGACTCCAACTAAATTTGAAACTTCCGTGTTTTGTAAAGCCATGTTTTCGGGATTATGCACCCGGTGGGACTCATTTTATCCTAGAAAACGAAAAATGAATTTAATTAAGACCATTACACACATGGCATTAAATATTTGCACGGAAAGTTAGAGTATATCCGCAGTACCTTATCTAAAAATGATTATCTCAGTGAACTTGTTAATGTTGTTCTACACGATAAAATAAATAATTTTTCAAAGGATAAGCCTTAAACTGTGGAAAAGGGTCCTGTGTACTTAAGGATACCTTATATTGGGTCACATCGGAAGTAGCTGGCTAAGCTAATTTCTAGAGAAGTTACTTCTTGTTATGTTTGTGCTCAGGTTAGGGTCCATTTTAGCACTCGTTCTACTTTCCCGTATAGGAAAAAGGACTTACTGCTT
The DNA here is from genome assembly GCA_037127315.1 of Ascarosepion bandense. Classification (NCBI taxonomy): domain Eukaryota; kingdom Metazoa; phylum Mollusca; class Cephalopoda; order Sepiida; family Sepiidae; genus Ascarosepion; species Ascarosepion bandense. Next base: position 5,181,746 of record JBBBDQ010000191.1, read on the forward strand.
CCTCGTCATATTTTTTCTGTTATTTACAGATTTATTTGTAGTTGTGGTAATGACTACATAGGAAGAACGTCACAGAGATTAGATTGTAGGATAAAACAGAATGTGCCATTAAATATTCTCAAAACGGATGTTCGTGCGGGTCAAATTGTGAACACTTCCGGGTCAGCCATTGCTGAACACCTAATAAATAGCAGAAATTGTGTAAATTGCTTCAGTGTGAACCATTTCACTGTGTTGTCTGGTTCGCACTCTAAATTTCATTTACAGGCATTGGAGTCGATATACATTAAGACCAGGACCCCGTCTCTCTGCAAACAGAGAGAATGTGCTATCGGACTTGATATTATTATTATTTAGTACCTGCCCGTACACTCCGTATAATTTTTTCCGCAGTAATTCATGATCCATTTTCTTCAATTAATATTTTAAATGTTGAAAAATTGAATTTAAAAATCCCAGTTGACCCTGATGTTGAATGGGGATTGAAACCGGTCTGTCGTTTTTCGTATTTCTTATTTTTTATATCTATTGTTATTCTATCACCTATAAATGCCCGTAATTATGAAACTGACTTTATTTGTTGCCATTATTACATTTTGTATCCATAATAATTTGTTTAATAATTTGCTTAGGAACTAGCAACTCCGACTGACACTAAATCGGTCAAGTTTCGATCCCGGCCAGAAGCAAGTGGATGCGTCTAACCACATTCATGAGCTGCGAAACAGGCTTGTATGTGGATGACTAATATAATAATTTTATTTATTTTTATATATATTATATATTGTTTGCTAAAGAAAGGAAATATGTTGGGAATATATTGGAGAGATTCTCGTTGTCCTCTTCGCCGCCCTAAATTTAGGGTCAGTTCTTATTCTTCATATTTGACATTTTACCCAGAGCTGAGCAGAAAATATAATTTTATGCATTTCACAATGTTATTAGTGCGAACTAATAGACGTTGATGTGCATGGTGTTGTAGTGGATATCAGAACGAGAAATTGGAGAAGAGCCGAGTTTGAATTCCAGTTGAATTCCTTGCGCAAATACTCTTGAGAAAGGTATTAATCTATCTCTTCCCTCAAGTTATGGGTAAAAAACAGAACAGATTGGATTCTATAGCTTCGGCTGGCAATCAATCTACTGCAGAAAATAATGGCAATCTACTGCGAGATAGTCTTCTCCCTATTCTTTCGAGATATGATCATGCAAGCGTGTATCACGTATGGCATTTAACTGATTTTCCAATAAATGTCTTCCTTTGATTTACTTGACCAAAAAAGAGCAATGCTAGATAAACTTTTAATTTGTTAGTAAATAAAATTAAAACCTCTGTTTATTAAATTTCTTTGAAAAATTTTAATTATACAGGGACAACTTTCATTACGTAAAGTAATGAATTATTTTGAAGTAACTTTAAAAACTGAACAAATGATTTTAACTAAATTAATTTTTAAATGAACGTGCCAAATAGAAAATATAAATATCTTACTTTCTTCCTCTGTGCTTGTGTTATAAAGCGCCGCAAAAAAACTTTTGTATTATAATTAGCCGAAGAGCATGGATGCAAATGACTATTTGTAGTACGGTTGAATAACTCATATTTTGAAAATTAAAAATGTTTCAAATTAACACAATTTATTGTTGAAAAAGAAATGCTTATTCAGCAATTCAAAGTGATATTTTTCAAAAATTATTTTGTACTTATTACACATTACATTAATTCTCATAATTTTCAAATACCGTGCAGAACTTAAGAAATAATCATATAAGAAGAAAAGGTATCAAAATATACAAATTATAATTCTATGATAGTTTTATGTATAAGATAAAGGGAATTATCAGATAATAGTTTTCTTCTTCTTCTTCTTCTTTTTCTTCTTTTTCTATGAGACATGTAATTGTTTTATTACCTAATTAAATTGTAAATCTTGTACAAACATCGTCATTTATTCGATGCATAATCTGTTACCTGTATATTTTTAATTTTAATGAGGCTTTCTCTATCAGCATGTTGAATAAGTAAAAGAAAACAAAAAAATACAAAAGAAAAACCAGTAAAGACATAAATCTTAAAAAACTAGTTTGATCCATGTCTAAACCAAATACTGGGAAAATAATCGAAGATTTTGTATTAAAATAATATTAAAAATATATTAAACTTCAAATAGAAAAGATTGCCAGAAAGAGATTATGTTATTAATTTCCTTTTAAAACAATTTTACTACCATTATAATTATGAAATAATTTATTCAAACAAGTTTTTATGCGCATATATCAACGCATGCATGGAGGAGGAGAATGAGAAGAATTAGAGGGACAAAGAAGAGAGGGTGGAGATGAGATAGAGAAATAGACGATGTAGTGGAAGAGAGGGAATAGGAGAGAGAGAGTAAAGTGGGAGAGAAGAAAGATGCGAGAGTGAAAGGAAAGACAGAGATCAAAAGAACAAAGTAGAAATGATATAAAAGAAAACTGCCTGTAGTAAGCTGCTAGACTCTGCAATATATGTGCTGTGTGTTAATGGAAATACATTTTGCTATAGCCTGGTGCAGTGAACAGACGATCTGTCCGATCTCTCCCTCCAGTTACCAAATTGCTCTTACTTATGAAGGAGTAAAGTTCGTGGTCTCTTTTGTAAAGTGAACCCCTTGTGCGTCACCACAGTACCCTACCCAACCTCTGTTCAGCAATATGATTTCCTAACAGAGAAATCGACCGGTAACCTTTCCCACCTAAAACATTAACAAATGGTTCGAGGCACTGCCAATCCGCTGTAAATAGAGGTGTTGTTACTCGTGACATAATGAACGTTTTTCTCGGGGTCACACACCGAGCTGACCCAGTGAGACCCACCGTTTCGAATCATTCGCCTTCAAATCATAAATTGGTCGCGTTGCTTTCGAAGAGAAAGATCTCCAATTCCGGTTGACACTACCCCTAAGGCATTACACATTTTCTCTGCGTTCTTCTTCGTTCCTTTTCAGCGAATTTCGATCTGCTTCAAACAACAATATCACGTCCTCTAAACCACCAACCTACTGATATTCTGGTCATAACTCTTAACCCATATACGGTAGAAATTATTATCAGAGTAACATTGGTACAAGTGTGATCAGCGTAATTTCGATTTAATTTTTTTATATACTTTCCAGATATTCCAAAAGAAAATTTTAAATGTACAACTTAGATTCTCGGAATCAAATGCATACTACGAAAATTGATTTTCTAATGAATATGATTCTTTTCTGAAGATGTATAATTAATTGTTTTAATTAATAGTTTTCAAACTTTTATTGTTTTCCTCTGTCTCTTCTACGAATAATTTCACAGCTTCTGCTCCGATGAGCTTAGGTCCCTGGTGCCTACAATGCATGAATTTAGTAGAGCTGCTAGACTAGGCCCCACCCTTTTATTAAACCGATCAAATTTAATCCTAACTTCTGCTCTAAGAGCATCTTTGCTCGCACTTCCCGCCTATGGAATTTCTTTCCTTATGCTTGCTTCTCTGACAGCTACAATCTCCAAGAATTTAAATGCAATGTCAAATCTCTTATATCTGTGACTCGCATCCTTTCCCTGACGACCCTTGTATCATATTCTTCTTACTTTCTTCTCTACTCTCATGCAACGCCCTACACACCAGTGTTCTCATCCATATCTTACCTATTCTCTGACAACTCCTGTAACTTGTTTCTCTTTCTCATCACTCTTATGTAAACCCTGCGCACCAGTAGCAGTTCTGGTTTGTTTGGGGTAAAATGATTTTTAAAAATAATGTTGATTTAATTCTACTTGTGCGTGTATTTAAGGCAGTTCCTATAATTGGTTGATTGTTTAAAAATTCAATTAATAACGCATCAACTTTAATAAAATAAAATATTCAAGAATATCTACAAAAAATATTTTCAGAACTAATTTAGGTTTATCTGAAATCGTACACGTATACACACTCACATCCATATATATATATATATATTGGTAGAACCTTAATATTTGTAAATAAATTCTCGGTAAACAGTGGTCGACCGCAGTTAAATATTTCATTCGTTTTCACACAATGATCACTTCGCCGGCAAGTTATCGAATTTCTCCTGTCATTTGATGCTTGCATTTTATCTGATTAATTGTTAAATAATTTGTTGAAACTTTTTTTAAAACCTTATGCACGATATAAGACACATATGAATTTCGAATTAACAGTTAGAAATTATTATGTTTGGCCTTCCCCTATTTTCTCTTTCTTTCTGTCCTTTCTTCATAGGACAAGATTTCTTAACAATCTGTCACAGAGATGGCTGTAATTCTTTGCTTAGAAACAAGGTATTAAAGATACAAACCAGTGATATTTCTTCCCGTCATTTTCTTCCACAGTCACTTATTTTCCAGTCAAGGGATTCTCCCTAATTTTTTAAAAAGAAAAAAAAAAGAATCGGATAAGGAAGGAAAACATGTAGCGAAATCAATTTTAAAAGGCTTGAATTTGACTGATAATGTATGACAAATGTTAATGAAATAATAATGAATAATTAAAACATCAGAAGTGTCATGTCTAAGGCTGGCGATCTCTGTGGGTTTTGTTTTAACTGTACTAATGCCCAAGTGATCAATGACTGTGTATCACCATCGGCACTAAACAAATCACCTGACAAAACGAACTTGCTATTATTGCCTCTGAGAATATAAAACTTTTTATTAAACAGAAGATTAAAATCATGAAAAGAGAAATATTTAATTTTTTCGTTCAATGAAAAAAATTGTCTTCCACTAGCCTGACGCTTTCATTTTAATTCTGAATAGCGCACTTATTCCCAGTAGCATTTCCGATTCAACTTTTGGTGATTTTTAGTTTGAGTTACATTTAAACTTTTATGGAGTTATTATTCGCTTTGATCTCTTGAGTTTAAACTTCATAATTTTTATTAGATATCGTCTGGATCTCTGCTTCATATTTTTTTTAAATCTCTTAAGCGGTTTGTCTTTTTAAAGTTAAACATTCTGATGCTTCTTTGTTTCATTTCTATTTTCTTTTTTGTATTATCATTCCCCTGTTTAAAAAAATAGCAATTCGGATTGTGAGAATTTCACTTTTATAAAACATTAACTAAAATATATTTGTTTTATTTGAAGTATTTATTTATTATCGTATTAGATTTTGCAATCTGAGTAATTAAACCAATAGAATTACATGACTATTCAGAAAATAGGACGGTTATTTTTATATTTTATGACTAATTATGAAATATTGGTGTTTTCTTTTATATTTTTGCAGTTAAGTTTTATTTAAATTGTTTTAAATATCAATCGCATTTAATTTATTTTTTATCATTTTACCAACACACATATAAAAATCTTCTGTCATTTAACAATTGGCATAAAAACAGTAATATATCTTTAAGCTTATAATTAAGTCACTATCACGAAATTTGATTTACAATTGACCAAGTAAATGTTCAATGTATCTTCTAAAGTAATCAATCGCTTGCTAAGTGGTATTTGCTTAGAAATTTTTACTTTTTATCTGTTTATAATTTATGTATTCTTTTCAAGTTTCAAATTGTTTGTGCAGCTTATTCACAATATTGAATGTTTTACTCAAAGAAACAAAGAAAAGAAAAACTGTAATTCATTTATGTATTTTGTACAAATTTATACATGCATAAATAGCTTAATATATATGCATGTGTGTATGTATAGGTCAGTAGGTAAAACAAGAGACGTAGACTGGAGTGGAGTGAAATCAATAATACTGCATGATGCCAGGCAATTTTAAGACTCAATATGAATTTCAAACAATCTGCGATTACTACTTTAGTGGGCTCTATAGTTATGCCACTGTTGTATTAAAGGTAATTGGGTACGAAGGAAACTGGTTCTTTATTTTTTGGCATAAGATTAATTCTATTACGTGGCGGAAACTTGCAAACTGATCAGAATATATATTATGCTCACATTAGCTAGAATTATTAATAGAGAACACATAGAAATGCATATCCTTAGCGACTCTAGCAGACCAAATTCAAAAAAAGAAAAACAAAAAGAGATAAAATTATAAGAGAATAAGGTAATTCGTTTACAAATTTAAAGAAATACAGGTAAATTTTTGAATGAAATCTAAAACTTACGCAAATGTATCAAACGTCCAAAAAATCAAACAGAACGTATTATATACACATTTTCTCTAACTACACACTCACTTATAAGATATGTGCCAGATTTCAATGAAACAATAATAATTGTTTCTAATAAGCAGTGAGTTTGAAAAAAAAATTCATTTGTAACTAACAGAATAATAAAATGCAACTGAGATGGAAAAATCGCAAGTGCAGAACAATCGACAAAAGACTGGTATGTACGGAAAATATCTTTGTACAATACCTCAACATAAAATTTATTACAAACACTTAAAAGCAGTTAAACGTTTGTAAAATGGGAAGTAATTGTTACATCAAAAGCAGAATTCTTTCAAATGGATTAATTATTGAAACATCAAGATTGCAAGACAAAAATATACGACCATAAAAATATAGTTAAAACTGAAGAATACACTAAATGGATTGGGATGTCACCGCAACATTTGTGATAACAATTTTGATTTTAGAAATAGTTTTATTAAAAAGAGATTATAAGGTACTAAGTCAAAGATGTCATGGCCTACTCATAGTATAGGACAGTTTGATTTAGATTTATTACACATTGTAAAGAATTTATGAAGCACAGAGTAAGAAACGACTAAATTAAACCAAATGAATAAAAAAAGAAAATACTAAGATGACATTAGTTATATATACTTTCTAAAAACGATGACAGTAAAATTAAAACAGGCAAGGGTTCATAAGTTTAGCTTAATTGTTGTTGTTTTTTTAATAAAATCTATTTTTCTAAAGAGGATAATTGAACGGCTAAACACATCAAAATGTTTACAGCACAAGTACTCTGTTAGGAAACAATATTGCTGAACAGCAATCGGGTTTGTGAAGACGCTTTACAAAGCGGGCCACAAACTTTATTATTCACAAGTAAGAACAATTTGGTAACTGTTAGAAAAAATGTAATAGATAGAGTGATCAATAAATACTAGGTCTAATTATGAAAAAAAGAAACATTTATTTTATACAATAAATATTTACATTGCAATTTATGCACTCTCTTGATAGTGAATTCATGTTGGAATATCAATCACAAAAATCGAACATTGTACAATTAAAATTATAGATCAAAACCTGGTTAATGATAATGGTGTTATTAACCCTCTAGGGCCATTCGTATCATATTTGATACATTATGAAAACAAGCCTTGAAAGAAATATTTTCCTGAAATATTTTTTAAGAGAAATATTTTATAAATTTCAAATGAAAGCAATACTGACTGCTCAGTCAATGAATACCAAATGTTTCCTTATAGGGAAATACCAAATGTTTCCTTATAGGGAAATACTGTATCAAATATGATACGAATGGCCCTGGAGGGTTAACCGTTTTCGTATAGAGAAACTTTCAGCATTCATTGACGAAATATCCAATGTTACTTTCTGTTGATATTAATAAAATATTTCCCTTAAAACAATTAATCAGAAAAATAGATGTGTTAAGTATAGTAACTAATGTTTCTCTCTCAGGTACTGATTGGATCTTTATACCTAACATTTTCTTTGAAAAAGTGTAGAACGCCAACTTCTCATGTAATTTTTTCTTAAAATAAAATGTGCAATTCATTTTAGTTGTATCTGTTTTTTAATGTACTCGAAATCGTGAGATTTCCATTTTTTTTTACAGTTTTACCTGATTTGCTATTGCAACTCAATAAGAATGGTCTTAACTACAAGCTAGATTCGTTCGAAGGTATTTTTAAATATTCATCTGTGAAAGTGGTTGTATTTAACTGAAAGTGTAGATATTTCAGAACAGATTTGGTACCATGTATGACATCTGTATGAAACTGTTGATCTGACGAAGCTTTTTGAGAACAGGGTTCAATTTTTTGGGGTTAATGTTTTCTAGCCATATGTGATGTTAGACGGAACTATGCACAACCAATGATAAGTTTAATTCTTTTTCTTTCCTAAACTAAATTTATTGTGATTCATAAGCAGAAGTATATGATGTGTTCAACATTTATTAATTCTGCATCTTTAATTATAATGGTTTCAAAATAAAAAATGGTTTACAAATGGTGCCATAAATGCTTCCATTCGAATTTCAGATCATAATTTCTGCTTTAAAAATGCTTATCTCGAGTCTTATTTCTTGAAACACCTTTTAGAGAATGTAGAATTTTGTCCGTGTTCATTCTTATTCCAAGTATGAATGTCGATGTTATTGATATAGCATTATCTCATTATTAAATTTTGGACAGAAATCTACAACGTAGTTTTCCATCAATAGATTAGTTTTTGATGTGATATTAAACGTTTAGGCGATCAGTGCCCATTTCTTTATATATGCATGGCAGTCTAGGAAAAGATGAAAGATAAAGTGCTATCATTTCTTCCTTTTACTTCTAATGAGTTTAACATATGTTGCTGTTGAAGAACTCGCTAGAAATGAACCGGTGTGTGAACCGATATATTTCCTCTATCAGAACTGGGCATACAGTTGAATTAGAGATTAAAAATGGTTTGCACTGTATGGGAAGAAGAAATTCTTTGTGATATGGTAATTTGCTTTTGTTAGGTATACAAAGCAGGTATACAATTTTATGTTGGAGAGTTATGAAATTTTCTAACGTTGCTCAAGGATACATATGTACTCATTACATTTTTTATTAGACCGAAATCCAAAGTGAGTAGTGAGGTGATAGCTTTAATAGAATGATGAAAGCTTGGTTAACAAAATTTTTGTCATTACATTCATCATTATGGATCCAGTTGCGTTATCGCTGCATATTTAGAAAGTCTTGAGAATTATATTTTTCCCACAGTGTAATAGAATGTGTTTCTGATTTTAGATTTCCTTCGTAAACGCGTTTTATATTATGAGAACTTCATGGCTATTTTAAAAATTTCACCATCAATATCAAGTAATATTTTATTATTTATTAACTTTTGTGACTTACTTGACTTGCTCGTCACTACGTTTCTTATTTCCATTTTGGAACAGATTTTGTAATAATGACGTGTAAATTGCTGCATGTTTAGTGCAGTCATAGTTGAAAAGTGACTAAATGCACTTTTGATATCAGGACATTCTTTCTGGGTTGGTTTCGATTTAATAATCTTATTTTCGCTTTTCTTCACATTTCAATACATTGTCTCTGATATTGGACTTCGATAATTTTGTTTCCAATTTCCCGAAAATATTGGTTTCTCAGATAATTAATTATTTCTTTTCTTCGATTATTGTTTAGTATTCTCTCACTTTTACTACCTATTCTGTTTTTATTGTATCAATCTTTTCAAATCAAGATGGTCGTCCTACAGGAGTTTATTTTTCAATTTAAATATTCTCGTAATTGTCTCACATGATTCGGCTAACTAGTATACGAATATATTATAATTTTCCCTATTTTTATACCATGATTTAAGAACAACAGTTTGGATTCTAGAGAATCACAGACAAAAATGCTTTTGTCCGTTCTGTTACAAGAAGTCTCTGATTTGATTCAAAGTAGAAGTTATATACCGTAACATCTGTCAAAAATTGTCGAAGCTAAATGTACGAGATGTTGAAGTCAAAGATTTTACAACTTGGTTTCAGTAAACTGGATTGTGTAACGCTTAAGAAAGTAGAAAAATTTCAGAATCATATCGGAAGAAAGATGACCAGTCTATTAGTATAGAATCCTATATGGAAACAAATAGTCTGACCGTAATCGTCCCCATAATAAAGAGTAAGTTGTATGATCACATTAAATGAGGCTAAATAGGTTTTATAAAAATATACATTGAAAGGATATTTGCTAGAAAAATGAAGTAGTGGATCCCGTGACTTATGCAATAGTTGAAACCTTTGATTAAGATGAAATATCTTTTTGAGTAACACAAATTTATGCATGAGTTTCCAGTTACTTTTTGAAGTTTCTGCTTCAAAGAATGATGTCTTCTTACCACTAAATGAGCAATGTTGTTTAAATACTAGTTGTGGCATTAAAATACCCATTAAGATAGAGTCTTTTTTTGTACACATAACTTAGTTAATTGCATATAAATCTTCTTTTTGGAAACAATTTTCAGATAAATATAAACTGTTATCACTCATATTTTACAACCACAAACAACTATGTCGGCAACCATCATTCTTTCTGAAATCGTATATTACGATATCCAATGATATGAATATTTTTAATTACAATTACATGTTTATTCTCCTTTAGTTCAAGCCAAAAGAACTTGTATGTGCAATGTGCTTTGGAGTCACTACCAAATTGGCATACCTCTTGCATAAAGTCGATACTAAGTTTTGCATATTTGTCTTGTTCTCAAATCAAACTAAAATCATCTATTGATGGACGTTGATAGGTAAGGTGATTGTTTGAACCTTTATTTATCAGAAATAAATTTTTAACCACAGGAGGCACGTTGCTTGATAAAGCGAATGTGGGCGAAATGACTGCAACAAACACGCCTGCAATTTAAACGCCACTCGTTCTCAGCGCTTATAACCAAAACGCTACCTGCACATCCATGATATTTAATAAGACATGCCTAAAATATAATATAATGTTAGTTGAAACTTATTAAATTCTACCGACTCTGAAAAAAAAAAGGGCAGTCAGAAAAAGTTAATTAATATTCGCGAATTCAAGATAAATATTATTCATATTTCTAATGACAGTTCTACTCATTATACATTTTTTAAAACAAAAATGAACAAATTTAAATCAATAAATAATTTAATTTAAAAAAAATAGTTATCTTACAGCGTATGTCTCTCAAAAATATAATGAAATGTATATTCAACTATATTTTTGAGTAAGATAATACGGAAATATATATATTTATTTTTAATCGTTTCACCCTCAACAAGGCGGTAACGCCACCGATACCCACAGGGTGGGGGGCTACATTAGTGTAAAAGATTAGATAGGAGGAGAGTAAAGAGATGACGAACCAGTTACAGAGGTCGCCAGAGAAAGGGCAAGAGAAGGACTGGAATACAGGTGGGAAGACAGTTGCGAAGGTAGAGAAAAAAGTAAAGATATACAGAGTGATGTAGAGAGAACTGGAGTCAAGTGAATAAGAGAGGGATATTGACATTGAATTTAATTCCTGGAGGTTGTAGCTGCCAGGAAAGCAAGAATATGGAAGTGAGTTTCACAGGCGGGAAGTGCGAGAAAAGAAGCTGTGGAATAGAATAATCGGCTGCATTTGTTTAGTCTAATTTTGAATGGGTGGGACCCTGTTGCCAATCTTGTGATTTTAACAAACGTCAAAGATCAAAGGGAATAATAGCCGATAACCAATATGAGAATACAACATTTCACAAAGTGTGCCCTGTAACTGCCAGCGATATTGTTCTCACCACTACAATGTATGGATTAGGGTACCTCGACGTGGTGCAATGATTAGCAAGATTTTCTCGCTAGAATCATTACAATTAAGTAGTGAGTTCAATCTTTACTGGCTGCTTCATACTTTCACCTTTGTGCCACATCTTCCGACTTTAAAAAAAATTTGTTGTGCAATGTATGAGTGTTAATATAAACTTGATTAATTTTTTACTCACAGAGATTTTAGGTTCGAGTAACAAAGACATCTAGAAATCACTTCATTTCCAGAACATTTATATCAAACTTTATGAAAACTATTTTCTAGGATATGCCGATCAGTTAAGTGCCATATGTGATACACGCCTGGGTGATCATGTTCTTAAAGATATATGACTGACTGGCTAAAACTTTTTCCCGCAGTAGTTTGCCATTACTTTCTGCAGAAGACCGCTTTCCAACCAAAGCTTTAAAACCAAATCTGTCCTGCTAATTAACCCATAGCTGCAAGGTGAAGAGACGGATTAACACATTTCCCAAGGGTATTTGCGCGTAAATGAACGCAATGAATTCAACTGGTAGATTAGCAAATAGGTCCCATCCTTTTACAGAGAAACAGTATCTGTTTCTCTGTAAAAGGATGTAGATGTAACTGCAATTTCTACTCCAACAGCTTGCTTTCTCGCACTTCCAGCAAGTGGAATTCCATTCCGTATACTTGCTTCCAGGAGTTTAAATATAAGGTCAATAGACACTCCTAACGCACTAACTCGCACCCATTCTCTGAAACACTCTTCCCATCTACGCAACCCTCATCCTCGTTATCCTTACCTGTCTATCGCCCTCCTTCTGACATTTCTTATATCTAACCACTCTTTCACATCCCTTTCCCTTATGTAGCCCACTAACTCCTCTTTCTCATCACTTTCCCCTATGTAATCCCCTAACCACTTTTTCTCATCACCTTCCCCTATGTAACCACCTGCGAAACAGTGGCAGTGAAATGCCTTGCTTGGGGTGAAAGGATTAAAAAAAAATTCGAACACGGCTCTCCAATTCCTCGTTCTGATCCGATATCCACTGCACCGCAGTGTTTAATGTTAATGTTTAATATTATATCCAGTAAAGATTTAATTATTTTTTGTAGAATACCAAATATATGGGCCTTTTCATGAAAAATATTGGCTTGATCAGATATGTTGTGTTAGTTATATGTTAAAAGCTGAAGAATAACTACAATAAAATATGCCTTATCTGTCTGATAAGTAATGAATGAGAAAATACGAATTTTATTTTAAAGCATGTTCATTATCAATAATTACTTGCTTTTATATTTATTCAATTAAGAAAATTAACATTAAATATGCCTGGAATTATTGAGTGAATATTCGATGATGATGCAAATATTTCTTTCTTAATCCAACCTTTTATTATTTAATTATCAATTCACCTTATATAATACAAAAAAATTCCATAATAAACAATTAACTGATATCTATTGGTGATATTGGCATTATTTGTAGGAAATTTCTCTAAAAAGTATCCGTATAAACATTTTCTTTTAAGTTCATTACGTTTAAATATAATTTCCAAAACAAAAGCAGATGCCAAATTAATAATATATTTCATATTTCTTTGATAAATTTTATATAAAATACTATTCTATTTAGCTACAGGTAGTCCATACAAACAATCAAGATTTATTCTAAACGAAACTACACTGAAATACTTAAATCCATTTATAGGCTCAGTAACTAATTATGCTATAAATGTAACTAACGTGGATAAGTTAATTGAAGAAGTTTGGCTCTTCACAAAAGTCTATTTAATTACGGTAATTACATAAGTATAATAATAAAAATATCTATTAAGCGATGTCGGTATTTTAAAGCAAATATGTCTGGAGAATTTTATCAGAGAAGAAAATGTCAAACCATTAAAATTTCTGAGGTGGATTGTTGCCATGAGAATAAAAATAAGGAAAAATTGAAAAGTAATTACGATTTCTTATATTTAAATACCACTGCGAAATTTATACGATATATCTTCCTTCAATATTTAGGAAGAATTATCTTTTCCTGTAATAGTACAGTTTTTGGGGTGAAAATCATCTCGCCTATTGTCACCTTGCTAAATCTGTATATACTGAAAAAAAGATTTATCTCTACAACTAACGTCGTTTATTTTCGCCAAAAATAAGTTCTACCGCAGTTTTAAATGTTTAAACTATACAGACATTTAATTGAATGTAATAAAAAGTTTCTATGTGTCGCATTTCTTCAGAACGAGGGTGATTGTGGCTCTACAAAATTTACTGTTTTTGTACCACTTAGTAAACTTTAAATTTGTCTTTTTACTCGGTCAGTTAGTTAAGTGCTAAACGTGACACATCCTTAGGCGATCATGGCTCTTTCGTCTTATGGATGAATAGGCAGAAGATTTTACCGGAGCAGGTTACCATTTCGTTCTACGGTATCCAGCTATAGAATCCAGTGTCTTGCTGTTCAACCCATAGCTGGAAGGGAAAGGGTTGGATTCATATCTTTGTTTTCACACCTTCCTCACTCAATATGAGCCCCCAAAAAATCAAACTATCCCATTCTGATGTTAAGTATGTGTCCTATTATTTATTTTTTGTAAATGTTTCATCATTATTGATATATTCGGACCATGGTAATCTCAAAAAACTTATGAACAACCATATTCCTATTGCTTAAAGTCTCTTCTTCATTTGTGATGAGATTTTTTAGTATTCACTATCACATAGTAAATATCGATATTGCATAACAGTTCAGTACCCTTGTCATCGTTTTTCTTGTGAATACTTTGCTTAGCTTTTGGAAGGTAGCATTCAGTATCTTAATGCTCTTTCAGATTTCAATTTCGCATTTTCCATCAACTATTATATCACTTCCTATATATTTAAAAATGTGTATTTGCTTGATTTAGGCGTTTTTAATGCATAGTTGATTCGTAGTTTTTTTTCTTTTACTAACATGCATGCACTGTTTTCTTACGATGGTTGTTGAGTCTTTTCTTCTCACTTTCCATCAATACCATTCTGTAAGAGTTCTTGTCGTTTATTTTCTGTGTCGGCTATAAAACCTATGTCATCTGATAGATTTTATGTTGCTCAAATGCAAGTTGTCAATAATTAGTCTTGGTGGAATTTATAATTCTCTCAAAATTGCTTTCCTGTAAAAGATGAAGAGGTCAGGTGAGGAAACACATCTTTCTCTTACGCCTCTTTTTCTTTTTGTGAATTTACTGAATTTATATTATGTCCCGATTCCGGTGGTTTGCTGCCAGTATAAGTTCTGGATTATTCTAATATCCTTCCCAGATAAATCAAGCCTATATAGTAATTCAAACAATTCTCTGTGACGTAATTTATGAAACGCATTTCATTAAAAAATGCCAAAAGAAAATTTAAAATATTGATGGGAGGATGTGATGATCAAGCGAGAGGATTTATAAGTGGAAAAGTCTTTCTAACTTACACGCGGATATTATTTATTAAATTTATTATTTATTATTAATATTATTATTTATTAAATTTTATACGGTAAAAGGACATAATAATAGAGTATAAAACAAAGATGGATTTTTTCATTCTAAAAGCTAAGCAAAGTATTCACAAGAAAAACGATGACAAGGGTACTGAACTGTTATGCAATATCGATATTTACTATGTGATAGTGAATACTAAAAAATCTCATCACAAATGAAGAAGAGACTTTAAGCAATAGGAATATGGTTGTTCATAAGTTTTTTGAGATTACCATGGTCCGAATATATCAATAATGATGAAACATTTACAAAAAATAAATAATAGGACACATACTTAACATCAGAATGGGATAGTTTGATTTTTTGGGGGCTCATATTGAGTGAGGAAGGTGTGAAAACAAAGATATGAATCCAACCCTTTCCCTTCCAGCTATGGGTTGAACAGCAAGACACTGGATTCTATAGCTGGATACCGTAGAACGAAAAGCTTTAAAGCTTACGAAGTTCTGGATTATTCTAATATTTCAAAGAAAATAAAGTTTAGCTTTCCAGCAGTTCCCAGAAAACTTTGTGGCGTTAATTTCAAATGCTTTTACATAATCAATAAAACGCAAATATACATCCTTTTGCCTTTCTGATATCATTCTGAGCAGAAATATTGTATTCCTTATTCAATTTATTGTCTATGTTATATTCTGATATGTAAATATTGGCGAATAGAAAAAATTGTTTTTGGTTTGTAGCATTTTTGACAGAAATAAATGATAAACAGCAAATTATTGTAGATCTCCTTTTCTAAGATATTTATCCCTTAAATATTTTTCAAGTTAATTCAGAAAATGAATTAATCTTATGTCTTCTAAACCTGTTTACGTTGCCTATTCTTTACGATAATTATTTGAATCTTCTCCTGTTATTATTAGTGGCTTTGCAATTAGTGCATCTTTATCCACATTCAAATTCCTTGCGTTCGCTTCACAATTCCTTTGTGAAATGTAGGTCTGTTTTTTCTTCCCGCTCCATATACAGAGAAAATTTTAAGACTGACTGGATTCTCTAAATTTGGTAGACCAATGTGTCTAGAAGAATAATCCTGAATTGAGAAGGCAATTTTAAAACACTCCACTACATTTTCCAATAATATAAACTAGCAGTATAGCCCGGCATTGCTCGGGTGTAAAGAAAGCTTTAAAACTAATTCATGGTCCTGGAGCTCAGACTCAGCTTAATGAATATTTGTGTGAAGTTTGGTGAGAATCGGGTAAGAATTGTGGATTTGTATAAAGGACATACAGACATAAACAGACACACACAAACATCTTGCCTTATATATATATATATATATATATATATATATATATATATAAAGATATTATCGATCTTCTGCACTATTCTAAGACCTGCAACCTTGAAACTTCTAAATACCGTTTCTTATGTCTTTGTCTATGAGTGTATCAAATTTGATTAAAATCGGACCACTTCTTTTATATCCCGATTTTATCGATTATCGATTTTCGATATTTATCGGGGGTACCTCGACACAAAACCTAGCTAAGAACACTCGCAGACGCTTATAGTACAACTGTGTAAATATTCAAGAAAATCGGTTCAGCCG
The DNA here is from genome assembly GCA_037127315.1 of Ascarosepion bandense. NCBI lineage: Eukaryota > Metazoa > Mollusca > Cephalopoda > Sepiida > Sepiidae > Ascarosepion > Ascarosepion bandense. The sequence goes on from JBBBDQ010000191.1 coordinate 5,198,296, forward strand.
TTTCGGAGTCTAAAGGTAACGGACACACACACACACAGACATGCAAAAACAGACGAAGTTCCATTTATAAATAAGTTTAGATTACGATTTCTAAATTATAGATTTTAATGAATGATTACAAAAAGGTTGTAGGGAGTTACGATTTTTCTTTTAAAATAATTCGTCAGTCGAGTAACTGTTATCACTCTTCCCAGTTTTGTTAGGAAATTCTTTCTTCTTAACGTTTTCTGAAGAAGAGCTGATCGTAAATATCCTGATTATTTTCTCGTCAAGTTGCATGTGCATGTTTAGTTGTAGCAGATTTTGAAAGACTTAAAGTGTTGTAAATTCTTTTATTTGACATATTTTTTGTTATTCTACTGGGATAATATTTGAGGTTCTAAGAAGCATGGTACTTTCTAAGACCAATCGGTTATATTTATCCAAATATTTGTCAGAACTCTTAGGTTAAAATGAGCTTTTCAGACTTGGTTAGCAGCCAGTCTAAGAGAAAGACACTTCTGAATTTAAAACACAAGAATTCAGTAAGACTAATTACTATTATTTGCACCATCACAAAGAAAACATGCTAATCTAAAGATAAGAGCAAAATAAGCTCATTAAAGTTTTAAGACTTTACTTGTCCCAAAGAGACATGGCATTAAGAAATGGAAAAACCAAAAGAAATATCAACATTTTCCCGGAAATATTTTTGTGCAGTCCATATTTGATTGATGTCATTTTTCCATAATTATAATTATTTTGCTTAAACTTGTTTTCTTTCAACTATAATGAAATTAGGGACAAAGATAAAGATCACATTAATACAAGTATCGAATATGTTATTTAACGGTAGAAAATTACTTCATAAAGATTCTTTGAATGATTTCTGCTTGTGTCTCAATTCATTTTATGCAGCTTCTTTGATTCGTTTAGAATTTGGAAGTGAGATTCTCTTTAAATCAGAAAATCAGGTTAGCGCGAAAAGCTAGAGTGTTAAAAGTAAAATTCGTCAAAACGGGTGCATTGTTTTTATTAGTAAAAAGAAAACCTGTAGCTTTCAAAGAAAAGGCCCACTTGGTTTTGAGAGAATTGAAATTTAAAGGAATTTGTAAAGTATAAAGTAACTCAAATTCATTTTTTATAACTAAATGAAGATATTGATAAAAATGAAAGAATTGTCTGTAAAAATGAAGGCAAATGGAATAAATCATTTATGATTCTTGATTTCTTTTTACAATGTATAAAGTCAATTTTTCATCATTAAACTTTAGTATGCTGCTGATATCTACGTTAATAGTACTTAGACAATTTGATAGATACAGGATTAAATGTTCTTCTATAGTTAAACCGAGTTGTCCCATTTCATTAAAAATTAATGCGCGCCTAATAAACAAAACTGAAATATTCTGATTAATATTCCTTCGTTCCTGGTTGAATTTAAAAAATTGTAATAAAAAGTCATGAAGAGCCAACTAACGTAATATATAAAAACTGGCAATATTAGTTTATTCTTCAACATAGATAATATTCAGATAATAGCAGCAGTTCCTAAAATTCATATGAATTTCATTTGCTACTTCAGATAAAACAATTTGATTATTCAGATATTATAACAAGAAAACGCCTTTCAGACATATATTTATATATGATGATGAAAATAATCGAATAATTCATGCTTGATGGTAAAAAATACGTGAAGTATGAGATTAATGAAATAAATATATCAATTGTTTTAATCTGTTACGTACTATTTTTTGCTTGAATGAATTTTTTCTAAATATTGATTAATCGAAGTAAAAAAATTTACGCACGTAATGTGCTGCTAGAACTCGTTTCTAAATCTCTCACATAAAATATATGATAAGATAACCCTACAAACAATGTGTAAGATTTACAATAATAAATTTGATAAATTGAAACCACTGTCTCTTACTTGTTACAATGATCAAATTGTACATTCAAAAATAGGTAATGGCCAGTTATATTAACTGTCATTTACTTTTCCGGTGTTGATATCTCTCTTTATCTTTAGTACTTGCCTCGTTTGAAGTCAACATGTGATGTTCAGCTGATGGTCTCATCTCAGAGGAAACTTGTCTAATGGAAGTGTGCAGTTCATCTTTGTCCAATGCCGAACTCGTATTCCCGACGTTCCCTTCTTATTAAGACAATTACATATCCTGGCAAGAAGAACCAAAGGGTACAAATTTTATATTAGCATATCATACTTGTGTTAAAGTTTATGATCTGATGATAGTTTCAGAGGAGAGAACGGCTGGTTGTAAAAGGTTATCTGTTAAAATTAACACCAAACTCGGGTCTATATCCGTGATCTCTATTAACCTGTGCGAATTTCAAGCCAATACCAATGAGTTGGGCGTTGAAATACTTTCTGCTGGCCATTCACTCCATCAATTACACTAGGGTCACTTCTCGTGATTCCGAAGCAAAACTGAATCCAAATAATGGCATGAGCTCGGAATAGACCGGTCAGCTCTGATGATAACGATCAGATTAATATTTAGTTTCAAACGTGTCAGACAAGCCGATAAAAAATATGGTATCATTCCCCAGAATATATATATATATATATATATATATATATATATATATATATATAGATAGATAGATAGATAGATAGATAGATAGATAGATAGATAGATGTATTTATTGAACATGACAATTCTTACATTTTTTGTCTTATTTTTTTCTTTTATTGCTATCACCATGTTTTTGCAAGTGCTGGTGACTGACAAGTATATTAACCATTCAACAAAGTGCAATATAACAGAAAATTCAAAGCTAGTGTAGCTAAACTCATTTAAATATAAAAAACACTGTTTAAAGTTAAATAAAGAAATGTAATTTTTACCAATCTATAAACAATAATCTATACGTTCAAATAAGATATGTAACTCATGTTTCAAAATTCAACTAGCGGTAATTTTATGATTTATTTCCAGTAAAAGATGCAATTTTTTGTGATTCGTAATGGTACATATTAAAATCCCAATTTAATTCCTATATATATATATATATATATATATATATATATATATATATATATATATGATTTTTTTTCTGATAATGATGCAATCATAAAGCATGCGATAGTAAACCATGCAACCATGAATCATGAAAAAATGAAATACTCGCAAATGTTCATTTGGTAAACTAAAACTGCAAATTCGAAACCTCAGCTCTAACATTCAATAAATATTTCAAGAAATATACGCTATGAAAAATGTAAATAAATATTCATATGCGTAGTTATATGTGTTGCCTTTTGTTAGCTAAAAGTAATATTATTACTGATACAAATGAATATTCACACTTCATCAACATGTGTTGCACACTGATATTTACATTCTTGTACATGAAACACCAAAAAAGTAAAGGTACAATGTACACATTATATTCATAACAAAAGATTCAGCTTCTTGCAGTCTTTATTATAAAATCAAGAATTACCATGTGAAAGAATGGGAATTTGTGAATTGAAACATATTTTGCAACTGAGTTAGTTCAGTGACGAATATTTCAAGAAGATTTAGATTCATTTTTTTAATTGAAAAAATACAACCTCTGATATTTTTATGATTCTGAAGTGCAAACGGAGTCATTAAACAACGAATATTCAAAAGATATTAATATACAATAAATCTTCACATGTAATCTTCTGTAGTAAACTCAAAATGTACTAAAAATATCACAAAATTCCTTGGATGGTTTTTGCCTTTCTATTGGTAGAATATATATCTTTGACCAAATATATATATTAGAACTGAAATCTTAAACAAAGCTATAATTTTTTAATTAGATATATGTGGCACACTATCTTGTAGTTTTCCCCAGTACGGAACTGCCACTGACTGACTACATTGATTTCTACTAAACAAAAAAAAAAAACAAAACAAAAAAAAATACATTGTATCAATTCATTTTTGGTATATTGCTTTATCTATTAACTTATTATACAATGTAAAATACAATTCAGCGGTTTCATAATTGTTAGCAATTATCCGTAATTGAAATCGCTCCATCGGGATGTAGTTTTCCATTAGGCCAGTTAACATTGTCTTTGACCAATGAAAGAGAGGTGTCATATCACGTAGTCAGACTTAACAAGTTTTCATCTTTCTCAGACAGTGCAGTTCATGTGTGGAGGAGATATCATGCGGCTAAGAAATAGAGTCTGTCAGTAAGATGTTGTGAAACGTAGTTCAATAATGGTGTTTCGTGATCTGTTGGACATTGCAAGAAATATCATGGGAATTTGTGTTGACAGTCGTGACATATACAAATTTTGTTGCAGGCCATTTGCTATGTTTCTTGCTTGTCTTTATTGCAGCAATCGTTCCTGGGTGACGGAAAACATGCTTTGCATTACTTCTTGGTACTTCAATTCACCAAAATTATACAACTGGAATTCGCAAAGACTATCACGTGTTCAATGCGTGATTACGAAATTCCTTACCATAGTACCCAATGAACATAATTCCGTTATAGACAGATTTTAAACGGGCCTGGATATATTACGGAGATATTTTTCAAACAAAAGAACGAGCAACATATTTTTATTTGTAATTTCCAAACACTTCCAATTATATATCCTGTTTTAGAAACTATATGTTGAAGAGGTTTGATTAGCCAAAATAATTCATAGAAGATAGAAATCTCCCATTCTCAATAACTCTCGTTAACAATTTTCACAATCTGTAAAAATATCATCGGAAAATGGACAATTGTTCATCTAAAGTTTAGATGATATGACAACCACGGACGAGTTCATCATTGAATGATAACAGAAATTGAATGAGATACGAAAAGCTGCTTAAAAATAATTTTTCTATTGAATGAATTTCAACCGTTCCTATCATCATTTGTAGAAAGTAAATCTATAAGGCATTAGCGTCAGAGACAGTACTGTATAGGTATGTTTCTGTTTCTGGTAATTTCTTTTCGCCGTTTGAGAATTTTTTCCTTATATTACAGATCTCGCTTTCATCAATGCAAATACATCAGAATTTAATGTCTTGTATAGATACATGCACACATAGGTTTGTGTATTCAAACATATACACTTACACAAATATGCACAACATTTCTGGCACACACACAAACACACGCACACACACGTACACATATATATATGAGCGTGTATATTTTTGCCCGTGTGTTTGCTTTTGCGAGTATATCCGTGAAAAAATGATATGGTATTATTGTCAGAATGAAAATAATGGCCTAAGTAGCGTATTATAAAACATTATTTTCTCTTCGACAGTGCAATATATTAGCTGTCAAATCTCAGATTCGCGCAAAGATGCCTGACTTTCTGGCCGCCTCTTAATCTTTCTCGGCTCATCTCCACATCCCTTCATTTTATATCCTGCCTCCTTAATCTGATGCATCATCGAAATGCGCTTTTCTGCGTTTGTTCGTTCATCATTCTTAGTTCCCGAATACTTTGACTGGAGTATGCTGGGGGCACATAACGTTAGCCATATTACGCACGCGCGCACACCGACACACACACACACACACACACACACACACACACACACACACACACACACACATATATATATATATATATATATATGTATGCATGTATATATATATATATATATATATATACGTGTATGTATGTGCTCATGTGATGCAAATGGATTTATGTTGCTTAACATACTGTCACAGACCCGCACATGCACATATGTATGTGTGTTCAGATATGCAGGAAAAAGAAAGAATGAGGTCAGATAATCATTTTGTAATTATGAATATCATTAGTTAGCTTTTGCTTTCTGGATGTGCCAGTGGCCCACAAGGCTTTTTGGGCTAAGGCCAAGCCTCTTGGTTTTGGTCAGTGTGTTAATGGCCGGAGCCATCAGAATGTATTATTTAGAAAGATAAACAAGGCGAACGATATACGGCGGTGATAGTAGAGAATCTGAACTGAAAAAAGAGGTTAGAGGGAATCGGAACTTCTACAAAAAAGAAAGTAAGTGTTTATTTGGTCTCATAGAAAAAGTCCTGAAGCGTGTTCAGGCGATTATAATGATGCTTCATATTAATGCGCAAAAGACTGGTTAACATGCCTGTACGTTCGATTTCATATAATTTATCGTTTAGGATTTCAAAGTTGGATATTTTTCTCTAACTGCAAGAATATCAGTCAGTCAGTTAAGTGCCATACGTGATACACGCTTGGGCGATCATATCTCGAAAGAGACATGACTGACTGGGCAGAAGATTATCCCACAGTAGGTTGCCATTGCTTTCTGCGGTAGATTCTGTTGCCAGCCAATGCTATAGAACCCAATCTGTCCTGTTATTTAACACATAACTGGAATGAATAGACGGATTAATACCTTTCCCAAGGGTATTTGCGCGTAAGTGAAGGCAATGAATTCAGCTGGAATTCGAACACGGCTCCCCAACTTCTCGTTCCGAGCCGATATCCAATGCGCCACAACGCACATCCTTTAGAATATACTAGCCCATAAAACTAATCTGAACATTCTGAAATTATATATTCAGTAAGTATGTAAGTGAAAATACGAAATATACTTGTTAATGTTATTCACTGACAGATCAATTAATTATGATATCTTAAAATTCTACTTTCGACATAAGGCTAAATTTTTCTCTGTCCATAACATACCTAGAGGAATATTTCTTCTCTTCCAGCTAATTAATTTTATTTTGCCACACAATACTCTAGTTAGATACAAAGGAACTCCGTGTTTGTACTTGAGAATTTTTCATAAACCCTCTCGTTTATCATAGTTCAAAGCGAATATGTCTATGAATTTCTGGGATGAGAAATTATTTATATTCTAATTAATGTCCCCATCTTTGTTAATACTATCACCAGCTTTTTTTTAGTTTGCGTATCATTAAAGCTCTCATATTGTATTTATGTCTATGTTCGGCCTACTGAGAAGGTTGTTATTGCCTATGTTATTCGGTGTTTTCTTCAGATATTGGATTATCCTCTGTACTTTTTAGTATCTATCTTTGTTTTGCTTCTCTCAATGATCAGCCCTGCTTGATTACATTGCATCTCTTCTAAAGGGAGACTTCAAATGTTCCTCCTGCTTTACTATGGCGTTTTCAAAAAGAACGTAATCTTTCATTTTCCTAGAAGAAAATCCAGAAGTGTAACAAAAAATGATAACTGCGAAATTACTTCATTGATATCAATTAAAATAAAAACGATAACCCTCTTGGCAAATACAAACAGTTAACCACAAATAACACACTCAGCAATAATCACATAATCAGTCTGATGTTACCGCCAGCATAAATTCACCAATGAGATTTTCCCAGTTGTTTTTTTTTCCTTCATTGTTTTTGTTATACACCATATTTTAAATATTCCTCTAAAAACAGATCGATGTCAGGCCCAGGAGAAAATAATCACTTCAGATGTATTGCACGTTTATATAAACATTTACTTTTATTGCGAGTGTTATTTTGCTATTTAGTGTGTTAGTTTATTAGCTGAAATTAAGTTTCACAAGTTTATTAATATTAATCATTGATTTAAATGCATTGACTAGGGAGGAGATTATGCCAACAAGTTATGATAAGTAAAATAGACGTGCCTTCTGCTTTAGGTTGTGCACTTATTGAATACGGTGCAACTATTTATGTGTTCTTCGTATTCTGTTAAGCATTAAAAAAGTCTTAAAATTAACAGTTTTCTTATTTGACTATTTGCTCTTTACGTTATTCAATCCTTCTTGTAAACAACATTGTAATTATCTGTTTTATTACAGACAACCTCCTAAGAAGCAAATGAATGTAGGGAGAAAAGTGAAGTTGCTTTAATTAAAGGTTCGCGTAATATCTGACAGCAACATTGCTAGATATTTCTGAATACATTTAAACCCTTTCTATTATGTCACTTAAGTTTTTCTTTGTTTCTTCTGTTTCCATTTTCATTAGATAATTTCCAATGAAAATAATAATTTAAATAAAAGCAGCCTATCATCATAATAAGTATAAGAATTTAAGTAAAAAACAATTCATCATAGAACTTTCCTTTTCCACTCTTTTGACGATGTCATTTTGAATTTCGATTTTCTGTCCTTTTCCGGTTATTTTTCACTCTCGTCCACCAACCAATTCAAACCATTTTTATTTGTTTGGGTTTTCGCCTTTCTCTTTTAAAAGAAACATTTGTCTACCTGTTTGTTCCCTTTAAGCATGAAAGAAGAAAATAATAGGTTTATGCACCAAACGACATCACGTGGCTTACAGAGACGAGTTGATGGTGAACGGATGGATGTGCGAACAGGCGACGACCATTGGCGTACGTGTATTTTTCGTGACAGGCTTGACAACGACAAAATCAAGTTAACAAGCGATGACAGCAAAAATGACAGCTAGGATAAGAGAGATCAAGGTGCAGGAGAAGAAAATGAGAGCAAGATGCAAAATCAGGGTGAGTTGTGTCTCCGGACGGTATGGGAATAGGACTGGTTTGGTGTTGGGGTAAAAAGATGAAAGAAGGAAAGGAGCCATTTCTGGCGCTGTCTTGACACCGAAGTGTCTCTTGTTGATATCTCTACAGAAACGAAATGTCGCGTGTAAGCGAAGCACTGCTTAACGCTGTGGGACCAGCAGACTGTCTCTTCCATTCCTCCTAATCAGAGAAAAATAGATGTAGAAATTATTATAATGGCATTCGGCGGCATTTTTAGATTCTACAAGACGGTCTGTTTTCCTCCGAGAGTTCTCAATACTTCTCACCCGTTATTAAGAACAGTCGTCTCTTTACACTAAAATTAATAGATAGACATTGATTGGTTCACATCGAAGCATACTGAGGTCAGATCATACGCATATATCCACTCAAACACACGTGCAAGCGCATATCCATGCAAATTAATTTAGCTTGCAAAAGAAAACACAAAGGCCCATTTTACATGGATACTAATACAAAAATATAAAATATGCCAATAATCTTTATAATAATTTTTTTTTCTTAATACTTTGCTTAATTTTACAAAGTCTTCTTTTGCTATTCCAGTGTACCTTCAAATTTTGGCAATTGCGAATCTATGTATGAATAAAATGATATTCACAAATATATACAAATCTATATGACGAATTATTGTGAATGCATGCGTGAGCGCAATGCGTGTATGTATGTGTGTGTATGAGTGAGAGAGGAAGAAATTACTCGTGGGCAGATTGATAATAGAGGATTCAGTTTGTGTATTTTTGCATGAGCCCGTGTCATGTTCACACTCAAAACACAAGCCCAATTGATATCTTTCTTTTGCGTTGTATTCTCAGAAAACAACAGCTGCGATGTCGACAATGTGGGGTTGGCCTTGCAGATCATGAAAATCGCCAGGCGTCATCGAAACTATAGTAAACAATTTATAATAAAATGATGTGAGATGTTCATCTTCAGTTCTAGTTCATGCAATGTCATGTAACTGATTTAGGCTGATAAGGTCAATTCGAAGCTTCAGGGCCAAACTTTATTAGAGGTAGAATGGTAAGGTAATAGTAAGGTAAAGTGAGGTTTAGTATCTCTTTTACGCTAAAACAATTATCTTCTAGTAGATAAAACGGTGCATGGGAATGATTTGCGTTAAAACAAAGATAGGATTGTAAGTGTTTACTTCCCGATTCATGGGAGGTCACTACGGATTGTTTTAAGAGTAAAAATGATTTTCAGATCAGAAGAAAGAAATAAGATTTTGAAAACTGTTTTTCTATGAAAAATGTTGAAACTTCAAATCATTTCATCTATATTAAATGAAACTACAGATAATACCAGAGAAATTCTTGTTCTAAAGAATCACCCAGCTGAAGTAATAACTTTAAATATAAGTTCTTTAGTATTCGTACCCAGGTACTTCAATAAAATATTAATCTACCTGTCATATTTTTCAAGATTATCGACCATCAAATATTGTGAAGGAGAACTCGGCATTTCTCCTATATATATATAATCGAGAAAACGATCCCCCGTTGTATAAGTAAAAACATTCATTCCCAAGCTGACCTTTGTTTCAACATATTTACAGTTTGGTTTCCAGGATGTTAAGTCCCAGTAAAATCTTCTTCTTCTATGTGCCTTGTCTCTTCAGGACATAGGCGATCATGGCTTTCCACGTCTCCCTATCCCTGGTGGCTCTTAGCACGCCATCTCCTGTTACACCATGCAACTCTCGTTCCATCATCCACCTGATTAGATCCTCCAAATATGTTATCCGTTGCTTTCCCCTGTTTCTTTTTCCCGCTATCTGGCCTGTTATTATTAGATTCTCCAAGCCCTTCTTCCTCATTGAGTGTCCCAGGAACTTCAGCTGTCTCTTTTTGATGCTCAGTATTAATTTCCTTTTTGTTTCCATCATTTTCAAAACCTCATCATTGCTCACATGCTCAATCCATGGTATTCGCAGCATCCTTCTCTAGAACCACATTTCATTTGCTTCAATTTTTTCCTTCATCTTTGATGATATTGTCCAGCATTCACTGCCATATTGAAGTATGGACAGCACGTAGCAATCCAGTACTTTCTTCCTTGTTTCTAGCGCAATCCTGATTCTTAATACCTTACTCAACTTCTGGAATGCTTCCTTCGCCATGCCAATTCCCCTTCGGATCTCTGTGTCGCACATTCCGTCTTCTCACTTCCCACGTATTTAATGTTTTGTACCTGCTTGATTCTAGTATCCCCGACCTATATTTGTGTAGTTTATTTCTAGTCCTTTCTTGTTATTTTCTTCAGCTACCTTCTGTAGGAGGTCTTGTAGTTTCCTTTCTGTGTCTGCTATCAGCTCTGTATCATCTGCGTATCTTAGGTTGTTTAAATTGTGGCCTCCGATTACGAATCCAGACATTAGGTCCTCAAAATATTCTCGCTGTACAAGTTGAACAGATCCGGTGAAAAAACACATCCTTGTCTTACGCCCCTTTCTATCTTTGTATATCTACTCATTTCATTACCTGTCCGTATGCAAGCGGTTTGCTACTAGTAAAGATTCTTGATTACTCTCAAGTCTTTCCCAAATATATCCAGGCTGCCAAGCATATCCATCAGTTCTTTGTGGCGTATTTTGTCAAACGCCTTTGCATAATCAACAAAGCACAGGTATAAGTCCTTCTTTATTTGTATTGCTCTCTTAGAGAGCATCCTAATCATAAATATGGCATTCCATGTTCTCGTGTCTTTAACGAAACCACACTGTTCTTGTTCTATCTCTGGCCTGATTCTGCTTCTCGGTCTATTCATCAAGATTCGGACTACCAGTTTTGTTATATGGCTCAATAAACTGATGGTTCTGTGGAGTTGTATATATATATATATATATATATATATATATATACAACTCCACCGAACCATATATATATATATATATATATATATAGATATATATATATATACAAAAAAGGGGTGGAAGAAAGAACAAATATTAAAATATTAAGTACATACTTAGTATAAGTTCAAAATTGTATTCCTGTAAAAGAAAAATGCTAATTCCCCTCGTTAGGAGTAACTAGCAAAAGAGAAAGCATTTCATACCCAGTAAACAGAAGATATTTTCCTTGGAATTTCGTCCTTCCTCAAAGAGCACTTCTGTTTTTATTTGGGTATTTTCAGAAAAATGTATATTCTTTTTTGCGATACCATGTGGTCTAAGGAGTGTGGGTACAAACAGACGAATTATAATGCTATTAAATATTTTGCAATACAAAAGTCAGTTTTAAAATTAAACATTAATGTTTTTATAAACTTAATACAACAAAAAAAAAGACAAAAGAAAAAATTAAATTATTCTGAAAAAAATATTAAAAACAATGCATGAAAAACAGTGAAATGAAGAATTCTTTCTTTTTTTTCTCTTCCTTACCTGCGATTCTAACTAAACGAAACCACGAATCTTAGCAAAACTTACCATTTCATACCCAGTAAACAAAAGATATTTTCTTTGAAATGTCGTCCTTCCTCAAAGAGGACTTCTGTTTTTATTCGGATATTTCCGGAAAAAATCTATCAGATTTAATTTAATTATTAAATGATCAGAAATCAAGCGGCTTTCATGCTTTTCCCATTGCTAGCCCCCGATTCTTTTTTATGGTCAATCTTAATGTATTTATACACCCATCAAGTAAGATTAGATAAGATCTTTTACGACGTATCAACAATTATGATACATTTCACCCCATGCAAGTAAAACTTCATTCATATATATATATATATATATATATATACGCTCTCACAACCTGATTGAGCACTCTGGAAAAATGGTAGGATTTGAAAAAACAGTAGCTATTATAGCTTCTACGCATCGTTCATTCAGTAATGAAATAAAACACTCTAACTACTTGCGTATGTTTACATGGTATTTCACACGCTAAAGGTCTGCCTCTTTCTACCATAGCTCAGAAATAAAATTGCCGACTGACGCCAATTCGGTCAGTTTCAATCCTGGGTTTAAACAATCGGTCTCTAACTGTATTGATGAAATCCATTAATTCTCTACTACTGTGTTTACGTTTTTGATACGAACCTGAGCAGATATGTGGGTTGGGAAATCTCATAGATTCTATTTGCTTTAAAAGAAAAATAGTACTTTATAAATGTTTTAATGTACGATGCTTGGTAATATATTTTATATTTGATACATATTTATGTATTATATAGTCTGTTTTATGACACTCCTTTTTTTTTTGTTAATTTTTCTGAAATATTAATTAGTGGAGTTTAGGTATTGTTGTGAGTAGGCTTTAATTTTAATGTTGCAGAATTGCCTCATCCTCAGAGGAATTCTGTTACATTTCTGTTTCTCACTTCAAATAAAAGTGTGTTATTTTTGTATATTTCTTTTACCGTTTTATAAGGTATCTTGTTTGAAAATATCTTTGTCTATTAAAAATGGATGCAATTTTGTTATTTTCAGTAGATTCCAACTCAATGAATGTTGGAAATATTGTTTGTTTTTATTTTTCGTTTTATATTTTCGAGCTTTTGTCATGTCTTTTGGGTATTTCCTAGGATTGCATAGGAATTGTGTAATTTGTTGTAATCCTTGCATCCTAGTCGCCTTGGAGACCCGTCTGGGAGATTAATAGCGGAAAAACATTCGTCTCATTTCGCCAGGGCTGAGCAACCCTTATACCAAGGATATTCTATCCAAGTATAGGTTCACCCTAAGAGTATAACAGCTATGACAAGACCTTTCACTTTCATGATTGACCATAGGGCCATTGTCTTTGTCAGCTTGTGGTTTTTATGCGGTAATTTCAATCTGGTTTGATAAGGGCAGTGTGATAGATGATTGCCATGGCCAGCTGATTGATTGGATTGGGTTTTGCCGACTGCTTGTCTAGCTTAGGTAAGAGGCAAGTAGAGTGCTGCTAAGCTATCTGGATCTCGTCCTCAAGCATTACAAATAATCAGGCACGTCAAAATGGTTGATTCATTGGCGGGAGTGGGGCTGTAACACTCTGCAGTGTTCTAGGACATATTGTGAAGCCCCAGCTAACAGTGTGAAGCTTCCAATACGATTAATTTATACCAGAAAAATTAGAAACTTGTCAGCACATTTTTTTCAGTTTATTTGCATAGAAGAAGGGATAAAACAAGTACATAATTTTCTTACATAGTATCATTTATTTTCGAACAGTTTGGTCTAGCGGTTCACAATCTTGCTTATTCCCTCCAAGAATGTTTTCGATTGAACGCGCAACTATTTATGCACTTCTTGCATTTCTTTATCCACATGAAATTGCCGACTTAGTAAAGAGGATCAAAGAGATAATCGTGTGAAGGCGCTAGATCTGAGTTGTAGGTAAGGTGTTTCAGCACTTCAACATCCAGTTGCTTAATGGTTTCAAAGATCTATCTGGGCGATACGTAGGTATGAATTGTCATGCAACAAAAGTAATTTCTTCCACATTCTGCTTTAGCATTTTGTTCGAATTGCTTCAGACTGTTGACCAGAAAAGCACCGTAGTTTGCACTGTTGATCATACACCCATTGTTACCAGTATCGACCCTTTTGATTTAGGTAAAAAATGTCTGAAATTGGGCCTTCAAATTTTTCGTCGCTGGCGAGCCAGGAGTTTTCTAGTCCATATTCTGTCTTTTGGATTCGGGCTCACAGTGATGAACTTAAGTTTCCACTCACGTCACAGAAGTCATCCAGGCAAAGGAACAAATTGGACCCAACAATCCAAAATGTAAAGGAAAATCCAGTCGCAATGTAAAATCAACGCTCAGAGAAAACGTATACATGATTAGGAAAAGTGTGAACGACCCCAGGAAGACATTATTCGTTTTGTTTCCATTAATTTGCACAAGAATTAGGTGATCATCAGACAATGTATCGAGCTCTCTCCCTCCATGAATACAGAAAATGTTAAATAATCTAATTGGCTGTATGTGAGAGAGAAAGTCTGTTGTATACTATATTTTAGCGCAAAATCATAATTATTTTGCATCTTACGACGGCTAGTATATGTACAAACACATTTATTCACAAGGGTATAGACTTCCGAACACATCGAGATACATACATAAGCGTGTTAGAGTGTGTCTCTGTGTGTTTGACTGTGTGTGTAAGATAGTGAGAGAACGAGAGAGATAGTATGCGTGATGCACTGTTACTATAGAGAAGCAAAAAGATCGCTTATTATAAAACGGTTCATTTTTCTCCATATTCGTTCTTTGTCTTACACCAGATCGCCGAGTGAATTCTTTACTTAGATGCCGCCACCAAACACCCAACAACTCATCACTCAAAATATTGACGTTTTAGAGCCAAGGAAGCAAGACCTCATTCTCACATCATTAATAATGAAGTAACGAAATGGCACAATTAGTGTAATTTGGTTTGCGTCTATGCTGTATGAAAGAAAGATGTAAAGTTTGTTCATTTTCCAAGTCAAGCATATGTCTTTACCAAGTCTTAATTGTATTCCACCTTCAAGTTATCGTTATTTATTTATCAATCAACTGGGAATACTTTAGTACGTTTACATGCATTTCACTCTGAATCTATTCTTGCTTATATATAAGTATATGCATAGAGTTAAAATATTCTTACCCAAACATAAATGTTTTTTGTATTTTCTTGTATATACAAGCAAACATATTTCACTCACACACAAACACTCATAAACACACACACACACACACACACACACACACACACACACATATATATATATATATATATATATATATATATATATATATATATATATACACACATTATTTTTAGTCGGTACACAATTTTAATTCACATTATTTTTAGTCGGTACACAATTTTAATTCCTTGCCAGTTTTTCTTAAATAGTGAAATTAAAAACAAGTAGACCAAATTGAGATTTTTGGCTTTGGTTTTTTAATCATTTCACATTTAGTAAGGATGGATTGTCACTGGTGCGCAAGGGTTTTACAGTTAAAAAAACATTGTATACACGAGATATTGAAAAAAGGATAAAAGATTAACGGGATTCAAGAAGACAGAATAATGCAATTAACATTGCATTTAAAGTTTTGGTGATTGTATATGTAAAGGAAGCAAATAAACAGGTGGGAAGTGCAAGAAAATAAAACATTCGGAGTAAAAGTAGTATTTACATTTAACTATTTTAGCGGTAAAAGTGTGGAACCTAGATGCACCAGTAAATTCACAGAGCAGTTACCGTGAAAATATTTGCAGAAAAGACAGAGGGAAAGCACGTCACGTCGATGGGAAAGTTTCTGGAGTCGAGATGCCAAGGCAGGACCGATTACATTGCAGATCGTCCTTTGGATTTTATCGAGAACCTCGAGATATATAGCGGGACCACCCGACCAGTATTCAATACACGAAGGAATGATAGATTCGTTGTGCAAGATAAATCCTGACGAGAGAAAATTTCTGGCCCGAAGCAGTGAACCAAATTTCTTCTCAATAGATGTTACAATAAATTCGATGTAGTCGTTCCACGTCAGTTTGATTGAAAAATTCAGGCCAAGGAGGTGCAGTGTGGTTCTCCAGGAGACAACTAAAGAAAATTATGCCTCCGTCAGTAATCAAACCTGCATCTTTTTTATCCATCAGAGAAACCATTTTCAGTCAATATAGTTTGGCTCTATAGCTGAAATGATAGGAACATACTTTGGCTGAAAAAGTGATTTCCTTGATTAAACGTGATGAGAGTTCGATTTCAGTCGTCAGTTTTAGTAGAATTACTCAATATATGATGGTTCTTATTAATGTGTGTTACTTTATAATATGCAAAGTTTAATTTGCATATTTTATGATAATGATGTAATTACAAATGATTCCGATCAAATTTAACCATATCTACAAATATGTTACGAATGACATGGCCATTCAGAAACTAGATGATTACAGCTCTTCACAGATTCGTTTTCTGCTTTCCTATGGATTACCATATTCTGGGGAAAAATAGATAACTATTTTCTCGTTGCTTTCCCTCAATATTTGGAATTTGGATTTTTCCCTTCGTTGCCAACTAAGCTTTCATGCAGTTAGCAGTTATCCTACATTTAGGTAGTTATGCATATAATACTTTCGCGGATTCTCCTCCTTGGTGCCCAACATACGCGAATTTACTCGAGCTACTAGACGATCAACAAGGTCTCACACGTTCACTGTGGAAACAACCAAGTGTAATAACAACTTCTACTAATCAGCTTCTTTTCTCGCTCTTTCTGCCTGTGGAACTCATTTTCCTATTCTTATTTTAGTGACAGATACAATCGCCAAGAGTTTAAATACGACGTCAACTGCCAATCTCCTTGATTCCTATTATACTTTTCATTTTACACACTGTCTCACGCAGCTCTCTTTACACCATTGTACCCGTCCTTCTCTTACCTATTCTCCGACACCTACTGTGACCTGTTCTCCTCTCTCTTCACTCTCCTATTATGTAACCCCCTGCGCACCAGTGGCAGTTGTGCCTTGTTTTGGGTGAGATAATTATGAAAAAATACGTTTGGTTTTATATCTCATGGTTTAACATTAATTACTATAAAAAAATAAACAAAACTGCTTTACAAACTGATTAAAGAGGTATTGTTACTGATTTTCATGTATAATATTCAATGTAATTCTGTTCATTAAATGTTTGGGATTACATCGGTTGCAAAATGTTGAGCAATTTATTATAAATAACATGTAAACAATAGTCGGTAACAGATATATAGTTAATATGTTTATATTTAAATATAAGAGCTAAAAATGCCTGATATATGTTTTTATTCTTTCGTATTTTTCCTCTTCTATTGAATACCAGCTTTCAGGATGTCAGCGGTCTTGTTTAATCACAACTTCCTACCATATATAATTCTAAGCATTGATTTTGCGTTTACTAACCTTCGTAGATCATGTTCTGCTGTCTATTTACACGGGTCGGTTAAATAAATTACTCACATTTTTTTTTTGCTTCTCAATATAATGTGTCATTCAGCAAGCAGTTGTTTTTTTATGGAAACCAATCAACATTTTTGCTATTATTATTGCATTTGTATTACTTATGTTTATTAAATCTACTAGAAACCAGTTGACTGGTACTTTTAAAACACATTACTGTGGCTTTATCTTGCCAGCTAATTCTCCTTTGATTTCTGATAGCATAAACAAGGATAATTAATGAAACCTTGTAAAGATAAAAAAGAAGAAATGTTAATCTTTTCATTAAATATTGGATATGAAATTATTACTTTGTCTAAAATTACTAAAAATATCCGTTTAACCAACAATTTACAAATATGGCTTCTGCAAAATCCTAAAATTAATATGATATATTTCAAGTTGACAATTGTTAGTTGCATAAAACTCGTTGAGTACTATGTAGAAAGAAGCCTAATCTATTTCTTTATTCATGTGTTAGGTTTTTTGTCATTTCATAAAACCTTAAATTCTCAATCCTTTCTTTGAACATGATTAGATTTAAAGTTACTTTTTCCGATATACATTGTTTTTAATAAAAAATATTTATAAAGCTTAGACGTTGCAAAAAATCTAATCACTTATCGAAAATATATTGACGTTGCATTTATACGTGTTGAGATTGCAGCTCACAAGGAAAAAAGTAGACAGTATTGTGAGTCACAGGTGAGAAGTACGAAAAAGAGAATTTTGCAGTATAAGTAACGGTTATATTTAACTATTTTCATGGTAAAACGTTGAGACCTACATGCCAATCCAGTGGCACACTGAAATTCTCATGGACGGTTCACTATGAAAAAAAGCTTGTAAGAAGAGTTGTCATGAAAATATTGGTAGAAAAGGACAGGTGTTATATTTTTTTTAGTTAAAATTATATTTACTAAACATAAATAGAAATGTTTGGCACAAATCAAACACCAATGTTTTCAAAGAATTTTGAGTCTGCTTGTATGTGTATAAACGTGCCGAATTTTGTAGATACGCGATATTATCAGAATATAGGAGCTATAACTATAGTAAAATTAAGGACAAGAATCTAGAATTAAATAAAATATTTGATTACGGATAATTTTTTTCTAAATTTTTAAGATTACCGAGTACTTATAATTATATAAAAAGTCTTATTCGCTATATTATTTTTACAGAAACAGCCACCGTAGAAAAACATTATGTAAACATCCATCCTTCACCAAGCAGTAACATATCAACATCTTAATTCAACAGCTACCGCAGTGTTAAAAATCATTTTAGCTATATTTTAAAGTTATAGTAAATTAGATGCGTTTCGAATCACATTAACTCTACTTTAAATATTCCATGAATAAAGTGTCGAAAAATAAATCTTATTTTTGGAAGATTTTTAATAAAGAGAATTAAATTGCAACAAACGGTGTGCGGGGGTAAAAATAACGCTAAAATCAGTTGTTTTTTTCGCAAAAGTTTATAGGTACTTCCAGTCAAATTAAATTAGTTTTGAAATAGAGCAAATTTTTATCTCACTGAAAAGATTAAATTTTACAACTTAGCTTGAAATTAAATCTAAAATAAAAGTTTCAACAAAATTTTTCATTTTTTAAATTCATTTTAGATATCGTGAATTTATGGAGGTAAATATTTTTTTATATAATCATATCGCCCCAAGCAAAGCATTCTACTGCCACTGGTGCGCAGGAGAGGAAAGTTATGAAAAAGAGTGACAGGATAGTTATGAGAAAGAGTGACAGGTTATAGGGTGTGTCTGGAAGCGGGTAAGAGAAGGGTGAAGATACTGAGAGTGGAATGGACGGAGAAAGGATCTTGAGAGTGAGAGAGAGAGTAAGTTCGTGAGATAGGATATGACTACCGACTTTACATTTAAACTCCTGAAGATTGTAGCTGTCGGGGAAGTAAGTAAGCGGAAGGGCGTTCCGCAGGTGGGAAGTGCTAGAAAAGAAGATGGTGAAGTAGAATTTGCGTTTACATTTTATTAGTTTCAAAGTCAAACTGTGGGACCTAGTTGCAAATCTTGTGGCTCGAGTAAACTCACGCTTAGGAGGCTTCAAAGAGCTAAGTTCATCGGGGTAGAAGCCATGAAAGTACTTGTAGAAGAGACACAGAGTAACCACATTGTGCCGGTGAGAAAAGGACTGTGTCTGAGCTGCCAGGTCGGGATCGATCACATTACAGATTCTCCGTTGATTTTTGTCAAGGACCTTTAGGTGGATAGCAGTGGCACCCGACCAGATATGGCAGCAGTATTCAATGCAAGGGCGCATGGTAGATTTATATATGTGCAGGACGGTTTCAGACGAGAAAATATTCTTAGCTCTACACAGAAAACCAGCGGATTAACTATAGATTAAATGTAATCATTCTATTTGAGGTCTTTTGTGAGTGTTAAACAGAGAAGGCGCAGTATTATACTCTCAGAGAGATTAGCATGATCCAAGCTAATGCGGGGTAGGTGCGATTTTCTGTAACGATTAATAGATAGCAGCTTCGTTTTGGAAGCATTAAATTTCATGAGCCGTTTCTTACCACAGTCCACCACGGACTAGAGGTCCTTTTTAAGCTCAGTAACGAGTTTTGCTTTGTCAGCCTCGGCAGATTTTTGCTTGCGGCCAGAGTAAACCGTAGTGTCGTTAGCGTATATGCGTACTTCGGATTTTAATACATCGGGGAGATCGTTAATTTTTTTTTTAATCATTTCACCCCAAGCAAGGCATTCCATAGCCACTATTGCGCATGGGGCTACATAGGGGAAGGTAAAAAGGAGGAATTCTTAGGTGTAGGAAATATCAGAAGGAAGGTGATAGATGGGTAAGGACAGCGAGGATGAGGGATGGACAGATGGGAAGAATGTTTGAAAGAATTGGAGCGAGTTAATGTGTTAGGAGGTGTCTATTGACCTTACATTTAAACTCCTGGAGATTGTAGCCGCCGGGAAAGCAATCATGTGGAAAGGAATTCCACAGTCGGGAAGTGCGAGAAAATAAACTGTTGGAGTAGAAGCTGCGGTTGCATTTTATCGGTTTCACTGTAAAAGGGTGGGATCTAGTTGCTAATCTAGTTTCTCGTGCAAATTCGTATCTATGGAGTAACAGTGATCCAAGTTCATTGGAGCAGAAGCCGTGAAAGTATTTATAGAAGAGACACAGGAAAGCCACGTCGCGCCGGTGAGAGAGAGAGACTGCAGGCGGTCTGCCAGGTTGGTATCGATCACATTACAGACTCTCCGCTGTACCTTGTCGAGAAGCCCGAGGAGAATAGCAGGATCAGCCGACCAGATATGGCAGCAGTATTCAATGCACGGGCGGATGGTAGATTTATAAATGTGCAAGGTAGATTCAGACGGAAAAAAACTTCCGGGTCCTGCACAGTGAACCGACTTTCATAGCAGCGGATTTAGGAATGGATTCGATATAGTCATTCCATTTGAGGTAAGTGTGAGACCAAGGAGGCGTAGTGTTTTACTCTCTGGGAGGCAAGCCTGGTCCATGCTAATAGGAGGTAGGTGCGATTGTCTATGATGGTTAATTGATAGTAGCTTTGTTTTAGAAGCATTAAAGCTTACGAGCCATTTCTTACCCCAGTCCACTACGGATTGGATGTCCTTTTCAAGTTCGGCTGCAAGGTTAACTTTGTCGCCTCCACCAGATTTTTGATCGTGGCGTGTGAGATGTAAACTGTGGTGTCATCGGCGTACATACCTACTTGGGCTCTTATGGAATCAGGGAGATCATTAATGTATATCAGAAAGAGCGTAGGACCTAGGATAGAGCCTTGAGGGACACCTGCGTTTGTATGGTAGTTCTGGGAGGCATGTCCGTTTAATACCACCTTCATTGTGCGGTTAGAGAGAAATGACTGGATTAGTTCAAACAAATGTCCAGTTATACCATAGCTCCGCAGTTTGCATAGAAGGCCAGCATGCCAAACTCTGTCAAACGCTTTAGAGATATCCAAGGCAACGTTTCGGGCTTCGCCATTCCTGACGAGTGCCTGATATATGTACTCGGTGATGGTCGTTACCATATCAGCAGTAGACCCGGTGAAGCAGAAACCATAGTTTGTCCAAGAGGAGCCTGTGTGCTGTGAGATGCTGAACCACCTCCGCGTTAATAAACACTTTGCCAAAGATCGGAAGAAGGCTGATAGGTCAGTAATTTGCGGGGTCCGAGGGTTCTCCAGTGTTTTTAAATATAGGAACTACAGAGGAAGATTTCCAACAGGCAGGAAAGCAGGAAGCACATAGACAGAAGTTGTAGAGCTTAGAAAGTACGGAGGAATGTTCGGGAGCACATTTCTTTAAGACTATGATTGGGAGTCCGTCCCCTCCGCTCGCTTTGTGAGTGTCAAGTTTTGAGATTATGTTAGAGACAAGCGAGGGTGTAATATAGACGTCATTCAGTTGAGCATCAGTTCTAGGTGGGAAGTCGGGTGTAGAAACTCCAGACGAGTCCAGTCTCGAATTGTTCGAGAATCTGCGGGCGAAGCATTCAGCCTTGTCCGCTGGGGAGATGAGGACCTCAAATTTGTTTATTAGTGGGGGTATTGTGGACTTGCTCTTGTTGAGTACTCTTTCACAGAGTCGCCAGTAGCCTTTGGTGCCGAACTTAGACGATGCTATGCGTTGCTTCATTCTGGCAGCAAATGAAGATCAGGAAGAGCGTTGGACCTAGAATAGAGCCTTGAGGGACACCCGCGTTTGTATGATAGTATTGGGAGGCATGTCCGTTCAGTACTACCTTCATTGTACGATTTAAGAGGAATGACTAGATTAGGTCATATAACTGTCCAGTTATGCCATAGCGTCGCAGATTATAATGAAGGCCAGCATGCCAAACTCAGTCAAACGCTTTGGAGATGTCTAAATCCAGAGTTCGAGCTTCTCTGTTCTTGTCGAGAGCCTGGTCTACATGCTCAGTGATAGTCACGGGCATATTGGCAGTAGACCTGGGAAAGCGGAAACCATACTGTTTGTCAGAGAATAGACTGTGGGGTGTGAGATGTTGAACCACCTCTGTGTTGATTATGGCTTCGAACACTTTGCCAAAAATCGGTAGGAGGCTGATAAAGCGATAATTGTAGGGACCATAGGGTTCCCCAGTATTTTGATATATTTGAACCACGGAGGAGGATTTTCAGCAGGCAATGACTGGGATTCTGCCTTCACCACTCGCTTTATGTGGGTTAAGCTTTGAAATTATGTTAGAGACCACCTAGGTGGTAATGTGTATGTCAGACAGTTGGGCCTCGGTTCGAGGTGGGGAGTCGGGTGGAAATATTCCAAAGTCGAGTTGTTAGAGAACCTGCGCGTACATTTTTACACAGCTTCCAGAAGTCTTTTGAATCGAACTTGCGGGATGATATGCGCTATTTCATTTTAGCTGCAAACAGCAGCTTAGCTTCTTTAAATATCTTCTTGTTCTCATTGCGAGCAGAGGCAAAAAGGCACCTGTTATAGTCAGACTCTAGTAAAGCTGGAAGAATGATTTCGGTCGGCTATGGCAGCCGAGCAAGCAGAGGAGAACCAGTGTGGTGAATGAGATTTAAGTATGAACTTTCTGGCAGCGATGAAAGAATCGAGTCAAGCCTTAACCCAAGAGGAGACTTCAGACGCACAGGCTTCAACCGGAAGGCAAAATACTTTGTTCCACGAGACGTCACACAGGAAATCGCGGAATGAGTCTCAAGCAGCTCTTTTGTAACAGTAAGATATTCTGGTTCTTGGGTGAAGTGGGAATGGAAGGAGATGCCAACGGAAACTACCGCATGTTCAGAGTTTTCTAGAGGGCAGAGTAGCTTCACATTGTAAGAGTCAGGGAAGGAAGTAAATCAGTGATCTAGTAGTGAGTCATCTCCATTAGGGTTATTAGAGAATCGCGTGGGGAACTCCACCACTTGCGTAAGAGACGGAGTGTTTGAGAAATTCATGGTGTGGACACCAGCAAGGTCTGTGACGGAGTTTTCCAGCCACTTGGCGTAGTGGGCGTTAAAGTCGCCAAACACAAATATATGGGCAAACGGATGAGAGGAAATGGCCTTGTCTGTCTTATGTCAAGTACGGTGCAGTCAGGGGGTGAGTGGGAACGGTAGAGAAAGATGAGATAGCTAAATGAGCTTAGAAAGTAGAGACAGAAACCCATATAAGAATGATCACCCTAGATAGAGGAAGGCGTTCATTGACGTAAACTTCAAACCCGTTTATGTGGACATTGGAGTCCTTCAAGAAGGGAGAAAAGAAGTCAGGGACGTAGAATTAAGAAGAGAGAATAGAAGGTTCAAGATTAGTTTCACAGAGAGCTAGAATATTATGTGAGTTTAAGTGGAGGAAGGATTCGACACAGTAGAATTTTAGTTGTCCGAATACAAGCCTGTTTCGCAGTATCACAGATTTTCAATGTGGCTAAACACATTCACTTGCTACTAGCTGGGATCAAAACTCGACCGATTTGGTCGCTACCCTCCTAAGCAATAGTCGCATGGAATCAGAGAAGGGGAATTTTAACGTGTTGTATATAAGCAGTGTACACCCACGTCAGTCAATTGATTCCTGAATAGTAATACATATATCGCAGAAGTGGAAACGGTTTTTAAAATTTTCTTCTCTAGTGACCTCAGTCGTAATGAGACCATAATATATCTTCTTCTTATATATATATATATATATATATATATATATGTGTGTGTGTGTGTGTGTGTGTGTGTGTGCGTGTGTGCGCGCGCGTGTGTGTGTGTGTGTGTGTGATAAACTAAAGCATAAATATCCCTAAAAGTAGTAAACGTACAGGCGGTCAATGCCAAAAGACCTAACATATAAATAAATACGTTAGATTTTCTTTCTGCATGGCATTCCAAGAGTTTTATGCAACCAGCAATAGTCAGCTTGAAATATATGTCTTATGCAGAATTCCACATGACAATTGCTAGTCGCACTATTCCATTATTTGTCTGAGTACATACATAGATACATAAATGTATGGCAAAGATGCTGGTCATTTTAAGAAAGGAAATCGCACCATTTCAGTTAGTGGATTTATTGTTTTAAGAAAATATCTTTTGTAACACTAAAATACAGGAAACATTCATTAATCGATTATTTTGGTTGATTCGCAATATATATATATATATATATATATATAGGGAAGAATATTAATAAAAAGTTTTGATATATGTATATATAGTTATTATTTTCTGTAGCTAGATGGTTAATAATAGTGGCCAATACCATTATAAGGGTTTCATTCATTTATGTTTCCAAGAAATACCTCAGTTGAAGGAACTCACGAAAGAATAAATTATTTCACTTGCTATAAAAATTTAATTTTGCATATTCAATTGAATTTAGTTTTGTAGAATTTCTTTTTTTTAAAAGAAAAAATTATGAATTTATTTGCTTAAGTATTACATTTTAACATAAAACATAATGTCGGTGAACATGTCTTTAATAAGGAGGTTAATCATCCAGCAAGGATGAAAGAAAATAATGATATATTCTGTGGATATCGAAAAATTTGTTTTACTTCGCGAGAGAAAAATTCACAAAATGTTTGAACAAAGGATTGGAATTTAATATTGATGAATATATTTGAAAATAATAATAGTTTTTCATAATTTTAAATGGAAAATCGTCACAGTATTTAAACAAACAAAACGAAGGACTTAGATGGTTGAATAAATTGAAAACTAAAATGATTACACGTTTCGTTTTATATTTTCTCAAAGGATGATATTTCTAATGAAGATCCAATATAAGTGGCTTATTTTTTATTTGGCAATTTACTTATATGAAATCACCAGTTGAAATGTGAAATTCGCAGTTGTTAATTTATCATGTAATACGAGTTCTTTTTAATAAAAAATGATTTCGAAAGAATTTCCAATATCTTGTTTCCTATGTTTTCTCTAATCCGTTTACGCTTTAATTCATTGTAAAACATTAATCATATATTTTCAATAGAATATTGATCTACCAATATCTGTGCACGCATACATTAATATACTAAGGTGAGATTACAGGAAGTTATTGCATGCTGCATCTCATCTACAAATATAGACACGCGTATGTAGATGCCTGCAAACATGTAAAAGTTTAATAGATCGATAAAACTATTCATCGGAAAACAGAATTCTAAACTTTCCAGTACATTTGAAATTATTTATACCTCTTTATTCGTATGAGTGTCTCTATTATTTAAAAAAACACACGTTATGTGTCGATTAATATTATTGAACAACACTATTTACATTATTCGGATTATTGTCCTAAACTTTGTTGCCATTTTCACGACGTTGTATGCTCCAGACTTCTTTAGGTGCTAGAAATTTCGAATCAAACCCTTTATTACAATCACTGGGATTATTCATTCTTTGCATGTAACCTCTTTTGGTAATCATGGGTTATCCCCTTTAACCTTCTAAGTTACTTGTTCAGCACAGCTGTAGTCTCTTTAGGTCAAGTCACTGGAACTAAACAACGTCTATATCCACTGGGCCATGTGTTCTTAAGTAGTGGTGGGCTATTCTTTTGTCAGATTGTACTAGTGGTGATAGGCTTTGCCGTGTAGCAAGGTGTCAGACTGACGTACAACTTCTGATATTTTTTAAAACAGAAAGCTCCCCTCAGCTCTTGCACAATTTCGATGCATTAACTATCTAATTGTGCAGTATGATGTCTACGTAGGGAAAATATTGCATCCTAGAACACAGTCGCCATTAATTTTAAATTTGATTGCTGAAATTTGATAAAGGGTCATAAAATAATCCTTTGACTTCGAGGTAATGTGATGGTTCTAAGTTTCATCGCCTAAGCTTATAGGCTTTAAAATCAAACTATATTTTTCAAAAAGGTCGGAAAATCTACTGTTCAATAAATATTAAATCTTCTCTCTTCAAAAATATTACATTACTACAGTTGATTTGAATTTAGGGTTTTCAGGATTTTACATCCAGTCAATTGAAAGCTTCGCGTTATTTTCACCTCAAAAGCAACATTCGCAATTGAAAGAATCCAAAGGTTTGTTTACCAACACATTGATGACCCAAATACTTATCAAGATGAGTTTCAACTTGTCGGCTTTCATGCTGGTAAGCATTATACAAATTATAATATATTATTAAATATATATGTATTTAGAATGTATTTTTAAAAAAGGGCCATTCAAACTGACCAAGATTCTTTTTAGTTGCGATCCACTGATTGTGTTTTATGTCCCTGAAAACCATTTTATGAGACCTTGGGTTTCTTATTAATTCTTTGAGGTTTTATACTGTGTAAATATTTACTTGGAATCACAC